>OLKM01001954.1:0-93436 GCA_900291075.1 Melanogrammus aeglefinus
CCTCCAAAACCGTCATGCCCTCTCAGGTGCATATGCCCCAACACCTGCGATGCTGACCCGAGTGCAAGGACTTTCTTTGTCTCCCTGCATCGCCATAATAAAACACCGCTCCCGACAATGCTCATTGTGTCCTCTTGGGATTTTACACGAGAGTTGGGCTCTTAACGCTGTTGTATTGTGATGGGAAGGATGTGCTGGGCAGCACGGTGTGGTGAATCGAATGAAAAAGGTCTTTGCCTCCTCACTCTCTGCTCTGAGTATCAGTTGGTCAATCACCACACCTTGTTCCAACTGAAGAACAGAATTAGTTAGACCTCCTGGCAACATCCCCGCTCTAAACACTGGCACCTCCTTGATTACATCATTGTCCGCCAAGCTGACAGGAAGGAGGTGCGAGTTACCAGAGCCATGCGTGGAGCAAATTACTTGTACTTGGTTACTTTCCACCACTGCCCTTCCTGGACCCATTTAAACTCTCACAGCTGGTCCAATCGGCTGCAGAGGACATTTGGGATTATTCAAAGCGGGTAGTGTGTGTGCTTCTACCTGCCACACCCTGTGTTTGTGCGTGCAGTCTTTTTTAGTTGTCATAGCAACCCTTCCCATTGGCTGTTTTATAGAGACGCTGTGTCAGTGTTTTGTCAACAAGACTACAGGAGGGGGTGGGCTGTACACTGCCAAACCAATCAGAAGTCAGAAACTGTGCTGTTTTTTTTGCTCTGCTGCCCTGCACACTGCACCTGTACCGGTCACTGTTCTGACATCAAACACACTCCTGTGATGACAGTCTTCACTGCCTTCTTCACAGGCTTTGGCTTCAGTCCAGATTTTAGAAAAGCATTAAAACTAGAGCCAATCAGAATGCAGGACATACTCTCAATATGTTGGAGGCGGGACAAGGGTAGGAAAAGCTGTGCAGCCCCCTAAGGAGCAGGACACCTGACACCTATACAGTAATGTCCTTGAACAGCAGTCAATAGGAGGCTAGTCTGAGAGGAGTGTCAACTGGGAGGGCAACTGGTCAAACTGGTTGGTACACAACATAATTTCCTTGTTACCGAGTTGGACGGTTTGGTTTGGCTCACTTCATTACAGCAGGGAGAAGACTAAGGTACTGTACTCCACTCTGATCCGTGATTCATCATAAATATGTAAAACTTATTGATCATATTAATAGGTTGATGGATAGTTTTCTTGAAAAGCACATGATTCAAAACTATAGTAAATATATGGTTACATTGCTATTTGTCACAAAAATGGTATAACGCGCCTACGCAGCTAGATGAGCCCGCCCAGCGGAGGTGTCTTGCTTCGCCCTGAAGGGGCTTATTTTCGATAATGACCGGCGACCAGTGGTGTAGTCTATGTGATACGCAGGAATACGCCGCATACCCACTAGGAATGCTCCAGGATTTCCGTATACCCACTTAAAAATGTGCACGGATACGTTCAATCGTTCTGTGACAGTACTTTCACTTCAGTGTTTATTTTTCGGAAATACCGGTATAACTGCAATAAAATACTTTTAGCAGGGGAAGATATCCCCTACATTCATCATTCATAAAATTCTCCCTGCACGCTCACGCATGGCCCTGTCTCTGTTACGAAGCGCGAAGCTTCCCCTCTATCTCTGCATCTATGCGTGTGTACGTGCATGCGTGCGTGTCCAGTCCTCCCATAATGATGTGTATATGTTTTACACAATTCAATTACTGTTTGGTATGTTAGATAACAATTAGAGTTAAAATTAGAGCAATTGAAAGAGTGAAACATTAGTCTCCTTTCATCTCCTTCACATGCATTGGTTAGCCATGGTTGTAAACATTAAATTATTTTGAGTAGGTTTTGATCTTGTTTAGCAGGTGCTATTGCTACTTTAGATACACAAAGGACAACTTGTGATTTTTGTTTATTCAAACTGATAAGCCTTTTCAGCTTTCCATGATTGTTGTCGATAATCGTTGCGCTCTTACACACGTGGACACAATTGTTGGTACCCCTCTGTTAATGAAAGAAAAACCCACAATGGTCACTGAAATAACTTGAAACTGACAAAGGTAATAATAAATAAAAATGTACTGAAAATTAACCAATGAAAATCAGACATTGCTTTTTGTGGTTCAACAGAATAATTAAAAAAAAAAAAAGTAATGAAACAGGCCTGGACAAAAATGATGGGACCCCTAGAAAAGATTGATAATAATTTGACCATAGGGAAATGTTAAACAAAGGTGTGTCCTCTAATTAGCATCACAGGTGTCTTCAAACTTGTAATCAGTCAGTCTGCCTATTTAAAGGGTGAAAAGTAGTCACTGTGCTGTTTGCTGACATGGTGTGTACCACACTGAACATGGACCACAGGAAGCAAAGGCGAGAGTTGTCTCGGGAGATTAGAAAGAAAATTATAGGCAAGCATGTAAAAATTGATGACAAAATGAAGAGACGGATAATAAGAAGTAGAGATGGGCAAATGAAGCCTCGTGAAGCATTTGAGGCTTCTTCCTGATTGTACCGAAAAAAGATTCGAAGCTTCAAAGCTTCAAGAAAGGTCGTACCAGTGACATCTAGTGGTCAGCTGCAATTACAGCAGCAATGAACCATTATTAAGCAGTTGTGTCTTCATTCTAAGAATCATTGTTCACACATGAAAGTGTTACTATAAAATGTCAATTGACAAATAAAACATTAAATGTGTTGTCCTGTTACGACCTGTAATTACTTGGAACATGTGTTTTGGAAGTGTGACTGGGTCGTTTGAAGTTTTTATGCAATTCAGTGGAACCAGGATTTGTGAGTGTATGGGATTTTGCTTGTGCTACAGTGTCAAAATAAAATGAATATGTGCAAAAGGGAAATTTGCTTGGGGCATGTAATGATTGTGCAACACTTTATTACAAGTTTTTATTTAAAAACAAAATTTGCTCAATTGTGCTTGGCTTTAAATGGCTTCTTCTCTGGCTGACGATCTCGCCAGCCTTGGAAAAGATCCTTTCACATGGGACAGAGGATGCTGGTGTGCATAGATATTGCATGGCCACAGTAAAAAGGTGTGGGTAGGCAGCCTTTTGGAGCAGCCAATATTTTAATGGGTCCTCTGTCCTGGGCAGCACTTTGTCCTTCAGATATCTGGATAAGTAAAGAAAAAACATATGCAACATCATTATCATTTCAGAAAGAGATGAATAAAAAACAAAATTGAATAATTAAAGTAAAAAATGTTTATCTCTGGACCTCTGCAATTGCGCTTGCTGTACAATTTGATGGACGCTGTGCATCCACATGACTGTCAAGTAGGTCCCAGAGGTTGTTGCTTGGAACAGGGGATGGACCCTGTGTAGGTGGCAGTGGCAGAGCTGGTGCAGGCATTATATTGACACACTCTCTTGTGAGCCTCTCCACTGCTGCCTGACAGCTTGTTGGGCTGCAAAAGCCCACCTCTTTAAATCTGGGATCTAGTAATGTTGAAAGAGTTAAAAGATGTTAATCTTTTCCAGCATTGCACCACTTCTCCTTGCAAGGTTAGTGTTTATGTTGTGAACCAAGTTGCTGGGCAAGGTAGTGCGTATGGTTGAAGCCACAATATGTCTTGAGGCTTGGTGCTTCAGCATCTTTACAATTGGAATAACCTTCGATCCAGACACCCTTCTCTCTGTGGACATCTCTTCAGTCGCCTGGTGGAAGGGAGAGAGGACTGAGATGCACTGATTTATTGTTTCATATTCCTCTGAAGAAAATGGGCAGGATTGAGACTGTGTTGAGACTGCTGAGGGCTGCACCGAGGGGCTCCCTCTGCTCATACAGCCGCTGGAGCATTGAGAACGTGCTGTTCCAGCGGGTGTCCACCTCTTGCACAAGTTTGTGCTCCGGTCGGCCCATCTGTCTCTGTATTTCACAGAGCTTTTCTTTTGCCGTTGTGCTCGATTTAAAATGTCCCACAATTTTACGTGCTCTGGTGCGAATATCATCCAGGTCAGATGTCTGTAACAATGACCTCTTCACCACCAGATTTAACATGTGTGCAAAACAGTTTATGTGACGCACATTAAGTATATTAGCACAAGCAATCATGTTTGGTGCTGCATCTGTGACCAGACACCTCACCTTGGGTCTAATTCCCCATTCTGCCATCAGAGTGGCTTTGGCCTCTGCAATATGTGCTGCAGTGTGGGACAGGGGGAATTGCTTGACACCAAGCAGAACAGTTTTTAGCTGGACCTCTTCTGTGATGAAGTGCCCAGTCACTGCCAAGTAGGCATCCATGTTAATAGAGGTCCACATATCTGCTGTTAAACAGACAGTGGACGCCTTGGAAACTTCTGCTACAGCCTTGTTGTGGGTAGACTTGTATTTTGACTGTAGCATCTGTTTCAGGGCCTTCCTTCCTGGGATGGTGTATGATGGATCCAGGAGGTGGACAAAGGCCCTAAAGCCTTCATTCTCCACCATAGACAATGGCTGTGTATCTTTAACAATGAGGTTCAGAAAGGCCTCATCCAGCTGTTGCTTCCTGGACACTGATAAAAGAAAGATATTTAGGTTACATGTGTGCAACTATTAAATCTTTGGATTCAACTGAAGAATATGTTGTATTGAATAGTTACAATACCAGAAGGGTCAGCAGGGTGAGCTTCAGCTGAGGTGCCTGGCTCACAAGTTGCTGCATGCTCATGCTTGGCACGAAGATGCCGCAACATGGAGGAGGTGTTATTTCCATACACCAACTCTCGTGAGCATATCAGGCACTGAACCTAAATTAAAAAAAACAACATTTAGAAATAAATTGAAACACAATATTGAAACAGTCAGGAAGATATTTTGCAAAAACATATTAAAGTATATTATATTAGGTTATATTACATTATATTATGTTATAAAACACCTACCTTGGTGGGTGACACAAGGTCGAAGTGTTCCCATACACGGGATCGCTTTCTTCCACTCGGATTCTCCATCGCTCAAGTAGGTCGCTATCAAAGTCGTCGCTGTCAAAGGTCTCTCAGAACACTATGAAGCAGGGGGGGACACTGGGCACCTGGCGTCTCATTATAACGAGTGAATGCGCGCCAAAGTTTCGAATCATTCCAATCAGTTCAGTGGTTCGTTGTGACGTATGACGCTTCAAACGTCATCGGTCACGTGATCGCAGAGATTTGATACAAGCCTCGGCACAGCGCTTCGAGCCATCCTGCTTCAGAAGAGTGAAGCAGGCTTCGGAGCCTCAGTGTCAAACGTCCCATCTCTAATAAGAATGGTAACCAAAGAGCCCAGAACAATCTCCAAATAAATTAAAGGTGAACTCCAAGGTCAAGGTACATCAGTGTCAGATCACACCATCCGTCGTTGTTTGAGCCTAAGTGGACTTCATAGGAGACGACCAAGGAGGACACCACTGTTGAAAGCAAATCATAAAAAAGAGACTGGAATTTTCCAAAATGCATATTGAGAAGCCACAAAGCTTCTGGGAGAATGTCCTATGGACAGATGAGACACAACTGGAGATTTTTGGCAAGGCACATCAGCTCTATGTTCACAGAAGCAAAAATGAAGCATACCAAGAAAAGAACACTGTCCCTACTGTGAAACATGGAGGAGGCTCAGTTATGTTCTGGGGCTGCTTTGCTGCATCTGGCAGAGGGTGTCTTGAATCTGTGCAGGGTACAGTGAAATCCCAAGACTATCAAGGCATTCTGGAGAGAAATGTGCTGCCTAGTGTAAGAAAGCTTTGTCTCAGTCGCAGGTCATGGGTCCTCCAACAAGATAATGACCCAAAACACACAGCTAAAAACACCCAAGAATGGCTAAGAGCAAGACATATTCTGAAGTGGCCTTCTATCTAAATCCTATTGAACATCTGTGGAAGGAGCTGAAACATGCCATCTGGAGAAGGCACCCTTCAAACCTGAGACAACTGGAGCAGTTTGCTAATGAAGAGTGGGCCAAAATACCTGTTGACAGGTGCAAAAGTCTCATTGACAGTTACAAAACTTGTTTAATTGCAGTGATTGCCTCAAAAGGTTGTGCAACAAAATATTAAGTTAAGGGTACTATAGCTTTTGTCCAGGCCTGTGTAATTAGTTTGTTTTTTAAAATGATTCTGTTGAACCACAATTCAAAAGCAATGTCTGATTTTCATTGGATAATTTTCAGTAAATTTTTATTTAATATTACTTTTGTCAGTTTCAAGTTATTTCAGTGACCATTGTGGGTTTTTCTTTCATTAACAGAGGGGTACCAACAATTTTGTCCACATGTGTAAATCCATGCAGCAGGTTGTAGACCCCTGCGTTAGAGTGTGGTGCGACACCCCATAAGCGGGTATACTGGGATGGAGTCATCCCAGTATACCCACTACAATAAAACAGACTACACCACTGCCGGCGAAGTTCTATACATTATCCTGCTTATTACAAGCTAACTTGCCAAAACGAAAAAATAACTTCTCTTTTTACAATTTATTTGTTACCAGCATTCATAGTGTTGATTAGTAGAGAAATAGTCCGTTGACGTTAAGACGTTGACGTCACTTAGCAACCGAAGACGCTGGGGTTCACAAGTTACCGGAGTACTACTCATGCAAGTGAACAGAGCGTTCCACGGCATTGAGAAGACCCGCCTAATGAAGGCCTATAATATTTATGTTTATTGCATAGATTTCTCCTCAGAAGAGGCCAATAAAGCAATGATTGAAAAAAAAAAAACGCTCGATCAAAGGCCCGGCCCGAGGATAGTGGTTGGAAATATCGTCCCGACCCGGCCCGCGGGTCAGGTCGGGCTCGGGCAGAGACTCTAAACTCTAGTGCATGACATCCTCCGTAGGCGCTCATAGCTGGGTGAGTTTCACCACCTCCTCATCGTTTCAGCACACACTGAAACGATGACTTGGTCGTCCATGGTCTTTCTGCTTCTGTGCATCCTCCATCTCTCTGCCAGTGACATCGGGTCAAGTTCAACGCTGATTGGCTATCGCAGCTAAGCGTCGCGTGTCAAAAGTTGAATTCTTTTAACTCTGCGCGTAAAACGCACCTAACGCACTGCTTTAGCGCGCCTTAACCAATAGTTCCCTATGCAAAAATGCTGATTTTCAGTGTGGCCGCTGCTTAAGGCGCGTAACGTGTGTGGCCGTACCATCATTTGCATACTCTGTTTTTATTTATTTTTCATCAATGAAGACACCGGCACGCAAGTTTAAGTTCACGTCTGAGTGTAGGTTACAAACGTGAATCACAATTTCAATAACCATACCAAGTGCAAAAACGCCCAGATATTCTTTATTTTGCTGACCACTTGTTTTTTATCCAGACAAAAGCCTCGTAAGGACAGTTCCTCTGCGTCTCTCTCATAGATCGCACCATCTTTCAACGTCTTTGTTTAATACGACTGCATCACCTTCTCTGACATGATCAGCAGCTCACAGATTTCACTTTCTCTCCAGTTATTATTAGAACTGCTCATGGTATCGCTTTATTCGCATGATATCCGGGAGGATAAATTGGTGGGCTGGGGTGATAGAGCTTGTAGATCTAGACCTAGACAGTGATAGTGTTCATGAGATCTAGACATTGATAGTGATAGTGTGTATGTGGTCTAGACATAGATAGTGATAAAGTGTTGAGATCTAGAGATAGCTAGAGAGAGTGTGTTTGTGTGTGTGTGTGTCAGAGAGGAAGAGGATATGCAGTCTTCTCTACACTAATTTCCTGTCCGCTACTCAAATACAATCCACAGAAACTATATATAGTTGTTTTTGTGTCCAGGTCTCCAGTCTGCTATGAATAAGGAGAGAGAGGAGGGGGGTCCTACCTCTAAAACCACTCTGTCTGGGGAACATGGCCGCCAGACCAAAGATAAGAGGTACGAAGAGGATCTCTCACTGTCAGTGACTGTGGTCCATCTCAGAGCTTCTCAGTGATATATCATGACTCCATCATTAGTCTGAGTAACAGAGCTGTGTGTGTGCTGTGTGTTGAAGTCCAGAGCAGCAGAGGAGAGAGCAGACTCCCCTGGATCCAGCTGGTGTCTCCATGAAGAGTGACTGGTCTATGGATCATCCTCCTGACATTAAGGATGGACGCCCATCCAGAAAGAAGAAAGGTAGGAGAATTCAATCATACATTGAAAAACAGAACAGTTGGTTGTTATAAGAAAGTTAAAAAAAAAAAAATAGATCTAAAGTATGTTTTTGTTGTGCGCGTGTGTATGTTCTCTCCGCAGACAACCCCATGAGAGGTCAAAGGTTAACCAGTGCTCAGTCTGTACAGCAGCATCAAACAGAGCTGAATCAAGGTGTGTAATGTCCCACCAAGAGGGGGGTCCTACCTCTAAAACCACTCTGTCTGGGGAACATGGCCGCCAGACCAAAGATAAGAGGTACGAAGAGGATCTCTCACTGTCAGTGACTGTGGTCCATCTCAGAGCTTCTCAGTGATATATCATGACTCCATCATTAGTCTGAGTAACAGCTGTGTGCGTGCTTTGTTGAAGTCCAGAGCAGCAGGAGAGAGCAGACTCCCCTGGACCCAGCTGTGTCTCCATGAAGAGTGGACTGGTCTATTGATCATCCTCCTGACATTAAGGGATGGACGCCCATCCAGAAAGAAGAGGTAGGAGATTCAATCATACATTGAAAACAGAACAGTTGGTTGTTATTAGGAAAGTTAAAAAAAATTAAATAGAATCTAAAGTATGTTTTTGTGTGCGCGTGTGTATGTTCTCTCCGCAGACAACCCCATGAGAGGTCAAAGGTTACCAGTGCTCAGTCTGTACAGCAGCATCAAACAGAGCTGATCAAGGTGTGTAATGTCCACCAAGAGGGGGGTCCTACCTCTAAAACCACTCTGTCTGGGGAACATGGCCGCCAGACCAAAGATAAGAGGTACGAAGAGGATCTCTCACTGTCAGTGACTGTGGTCCATCTCAGAGCTTCTCAGTGATATATATCATGACTCCATCATTAGTCTGAGTAACAGCTGTGTGTGTGCTGTGTTGAAGTCCAGAGCAGCAGGAGAGAGCAGACTCCCCTGGACCCAGCTGTGTCTCCATGAAGAGTGACTGGTCTATGGATCATCCTCCTGACATTAAGGATGGACGCCCATCCAGAAAGAAGAGGTAGGAGATTCAATCATACATTGAAAACAGAACAGTTGGTTGTTATTAGGAAAGTTAAAAAAAAAAAAATAGATCTAAAGTATGTTTTTGTGTGCGCGTGTGTATGTTCTCTCCGCAGACAACCCCATGAGAGGTCAAAGGTTACCAGTGCTCAGTCTGTACAGCAGCATCAAACAGAGCTGATCAAGGTGTGTAATGTCCACCAAGAGGGGGGTCCTACCTATAACAAACACTCTGTCTGGGGAACATGGCCGCCAGACCAAAGATAAGAGGTACGAAAGAGGATCTCTCACTGTCAGTGTGACTGTGGTCCATCTCAGAGCTTCTCAGTGATATATATCATGACTCCATCATTAGTCTGAGTAACAGCTGTGTGTGTGTGCTGTGGTGAAGTCCAGAGCAGCAGGAGAGAGCAGACTCCCCTGGACCCAGCTGTGTCTCCATGAAGAGTGACTGGTCTATGGATCATCCTCCTGACATTAAGGATGGACGCCCATCCAGAAAGAAGAGGTAGGAGATTCAATCATACATTGAAAACAGAACAGTTGGTTGTTATTAGGAAAGTTAAAAAAAATTAAATAGATCTAAAGTATGTTTTTGTGTGCGCGTGTGTATGTTCTCTCCGCAGACAACCCCATGAGAGGTCAAAGGTTACCAGTGCTCAGTCTGTACAGCAGCATCAAACAGAGCTGATCAAGGTGTGTAATGTCCACCAAGACATTTGACTTGAGCTCTACATGAACATTAAAAAGCATCTCTTGTCGTGCTAATAGTCTCCAGGCTTGCCTCTTTAGAACAGTGGGACGTAAATCCAGCATAGATACTTCTGGTGTCCTCAGTTAGTTCAGAGTAAATTTCTCCTTGATTTTTGTTCTGTTCCAGAGGGCTGAGAAGAACGCACACGCTTTTCTAGACAAGGAGCTGAAGAAGCTCTGGAGGATTCTTTTCCTAGATTACCCACAATACTCAGAGAGTCAGAAGGCGGAGGAGGAGGAGAAGGTTGATAGTAAGAACGAGGAGCAGAGGAGGCGCGCCACAGAGGGAGTGGTAGACATCACATTGCTCTGCCTGATGGAGATGAACCAGGAGGAACTGGCAGATAAACTGTGGCGCGGTAAGAGACCCTGAAACTGAAAAGAAAATTACTAATAAGGGCAGTAGAGACTATTATCTTGAAAACAGAGAAGAAATGCTTATTTTGAAGGGCAGTATGAGACACTTATTTGTTCTGTTTTGACGTAATTACATAATGTGAGAATTAAATTTGAAAAAAACAACAACCTATACGCTAGTCCAGCTATGCACTGGCAAACAGCACGGAGAGAGTTAGAGTTGGCACCAAAACAACAGCTATCTTGTTAGGGGTCACTTTGACCCGATTCAATGTTAACGTTTTTTTTGTGTTGGATGATGCTGAGGGCACCTACAGGTTAATTTCTACGCTTCCAAGTTGAAAAGTAAACCACACAACACAGAGAGCAGTTCAAAGTCAGGGTGATTTATTTACTTCCACTTTTATTTCCAACAAAGCAACCAGCCTCACAGACTCCAAGACAGTCAGGACTCTCTCATCTGATGCGGCAATTTAGTTGCTGGGACCTTACCCGACACCATTCCGACAGAGATTTGTAAACTTGGAGATGTTCATTAGATACGGCAGGCAGCGGTTCGAGTGAGAAAGCGAGGCCGGGAAGGAATTCGACAGAGGAAAATATGAAGGGTTATTGTTTGTCTATCAGTATAGAGGTCACTTTTCCACTGATACACAAGGATGATTGCACTACTTAGTAGGTTATAAAACACATCTAAAGTACAATATTTTATACTACTGTCATTACACCAATCATATAACTGGAAATATCAGCATAATATCGTCTTCCGTTTTTTCTATTTTAGGTACTGTTGCCGTCGTGTGCAAAGGTAAAATCAAGTCCCATCTGAAGGAGAAGTTCAGGTTTGTGTTTGAGGGAATCGCTAAAGCAGGACAGCCAACAGGTCTGAATGACTTCTACATAGAGCTCTTCATCACAGATAGAGGCAGTGGAGAGGCCAACAAGGAACATGAGGTCAGACTGATTGAAACAACTTCCAGGAAATCAGCTAACCAGGAAACACCAATCAAATGTGAAGACATCTTTAAACCCTTACCTACTAGGCAAGGTCAGCCAATCCGAACAATAATGACAACTGGAGTGGCTGGCATTGGTAAAACTGTCTTAACAAACAAGTTCACTCTGGATTGGGCTGAAGGCAAAGCCAACCAGGACATAGACTTCACATTTGCCTTCACTTTCAGAGCGCTGAATTTACTGAATGGGAAAGAGTTTAGCTTGGTCGAACTCCTTCATCACTTCTTTATTGAAACCAAAGAAGCAGAAATCTGCAGATATGACCGGTTCCAAGTTGTCTTCATCTTGGATGGTCTGGATGAGTGCCGACTTCCTCTGGACTTCCAGAACAACCAGACCTGGACTGATGTCACAAAGCCGACCTCAGTGGACCTGCTGCTTACAAACCTCATCATGGGCAACCTGCTTCCATCTGCTCGCATCTGGATAACCACACGCCCTGCGGCAGCAAATCAGATCCCTGCAGAGTGTGTTGACATGGTGACAGAGGTGAGAGGGTTCACCAACCCAAAGAAAGAAGAGTACTTCAGGAAGAGATTCAGAGAGGAGACCTTGGCCAGCACAATCATCTCCCACATCAAGAAATCACGAAGCCTCTACATCATGTGTCACATCCCAGTCTTCTGTTGGATCAGTGCTACAGTTCTGGAGGACATCTTCAAAACATCCCAGAGAGGAAAAGAGATGCCCAAGACCGTGACTCAGATGTACATCCACTTTCTTAGGGTTCAGTCCATACAACAGGATAGGAAGTACCATGGGAGAGCTGAAACAGATCCACACTGGAGTTCAGAGAGCAGGGAAATCATTTTTTCTCTGGGAAAACTGGCTTTTAACCAGCTGGAGAAAGGCAACCTGATCTTCTACGAGGCAGACCTGGCAGAGTGTGGCATTGATATCAGAGCAGCCACAGTGTACTCAGGAGTGTTTACCCAGATCTTTAAAGAGGAGTGTGGGCTGTACCAGGACAGGGTGTTCTGTTTTGTCCATCTGAGCATCCAGGAGTTCCTGGCTGCCCTTTATGTCTTCTTGTACTTGATCGACACTGGTGTCAATCTGCTCTCAAATGAACAACCAATTTCCTTGGAAGATAAACTCATCTTCCTCTACCAAAGTGCTGTAGACAAGGCCTTGCAGAGTGAGAACGGACACCTGGACTTATTCCTCCGCTTCCTCCTAGGCCTCTCTCTGGAGAACAATCAGATTATTTTACGAGGTCTGCTCAGACAGACAGTCAGTAGCCAGTGGACGAATAAGGAAACAGTGTCTTACATCAAGGAGAAGATAGGTAGAGATCTTTCTCCAGAGAGAAGCATAAATTTGTTCCACTGTCTGAATGAGCTGAACGACCGTTCTCTAGTGGAGGAGATCCAGTACCTGACATCAGGAAGTCTCTCCAGAGAATCACTCTCCCCTTCTCAGTGGTCAGCTTTGGTCTTCATCTTACTGTCATCAGAAGAGGAGCTGGACGTTTTTGACCTGAAGAAATACTCTGCTTCAGAGGAGAGCCTTCTGAGGCTGCTGCCAGTGGTCAAAGCCTCCAAAATATCTAGGTAGGTGTACTAATAACAAGTATTACAATATTAATAACACAATAAACATAATATGAGAATATAAAAGTAATAATATAGAAAACATTAAGAGTTTTAACAAAAACAAGCAACAACCATTTGTTTATTTTATTTTTCAATAGTTACTTACATGTTCCTGTTTATTTTGTTGTAAGACTGAATGGCTGTAAGCTGTCAGAGAGATGTTGTGAAGCTCTGGCATCAGTTCTCAGCTCCAATTCCTCTAGTCTGAGAGAGCTGGACTTGAGCACCAATGATCTGCAGGATTCAGGAGTGAAGCTGCTCTCTTCTGGACTGGGGAGTCCACATTGTACACTGGAAACTCTCTGGTCAGTTATACTCAATGTGAAAACAGTTACACCACAAGGTTCCATATCTGAAGAATTGTAACATATTTACACCCTGAAAGGTTAAGAGGCAGAAAAATACTATTTTCTAGGGCTGTAACGATACGCGTATCGAAACCGAAATCGCGACACTCAAAGCCACAAACCTGTCTCGCGGTGTAAGAAGGCAGAAGCGCGATACGCCCTTTCTAACTCTCCGGTCAAATTGTCAGATGAAATTTGCTAAGAATTTGTCTAAATAATAGTGTGCTGACACCGCCCCCTCTTATCAATGCCTAAATATGCGACGAGATGCCCTCTCTGTGTGATGACAGCTCTCCGTGGCTACGGAGGATTGCATTTCTCAACAGCCGTCGAAGTCCTCATATGCGATATGAACGACATTTATCCAAAAAAATTGCCTGTGTGATCCTTGTCTCTATTGTTTTGTGTGATTTGACCGGCAGTTGGTCTGCTTATAGGTCGGAATGAAGCGGCCACCGATTACCGGATGGGTAATTTATTCTACCGGACTCGTTCGCTTCTTCACTAGACACGCACGCTACCGCTCGCTCTCCTCGCTCGTCCACTCACTCGCTGACGTCACTCATGCACAAACGCACACTGCCATTCTCACGCACACACATACGCTACTCGCACTATGCCTCGTTATTGTGACGTTCATGTTTTTTCCCATCTATTGAAAGTTAGGCAATTAAACATGTTGCATTCTAAACGGCCTGATTATGTCATTATTTAAGCTACATAACCTAATAATAGGCGCTAATGGATATTTGACTAAACCACCAAACTAGTTGAGGGTTTTTACCTATACCTGCAAGCATCCTCCAACTGCAATCTTTGGTCATTTATTAATTAATTTAGCTATATTTTAATAATATTCTTTCTGTTCAAATCTGTTCAGTGTTCCAAATTATTTGGTATTAAATGTTACATTAAGTTAATTGTTACATAAGTGTTGTTTAAATAAAATGCTTTTTAAATTTAAAAAAATCGTTGGATGTGTCGAACCGTGGGTCAAAAATCGTGATACAAACCGAATCGTGAGTTGGTGTATCGTTACAGCCCTACTATTTTCATAGGAATAACTCAACCTATTTATATTTTTGTTGCTTGACAGTCTAAGGGCACGTTATTTGGGGATAATGTGCAGATAGCCTATCATTATAACAATATTAACAACTCAAAAAGGATTTTATTTATTTAAAAAAGATTTAATTGCTTCCGCTTTAAAAAATAATAATCAAGATTCTACATTGGGAATATCCACCCCATCAGCGGTGTGTTATTCATAGTAGCAATGAGTTATACAGAAATAACAGACCGTAGAATGCTGTGAATGACCTATCGAAATCTATCTACTATTCAACAAAGCCGTGTAATACATTTTTAAAGTTTGTTAAAGGTCCCATGACATATTACTTTATGGATGCTTTAATATAGATATTAGTGGGCGCCTAACACATTATTTGAAGACGTTCCTGAAATTCAGCCGTGGTGCAGAATTACAGCCACTACGAGCCAGTCGCACATTGAGCTTTCCCCAAACGCGCCGTTTCGGTGTCTGTAGCTTTAATGCAAATGAGGAGGAGAGAGGCGGGTCAAGGAGGAGGGTGGGGGGGTGGCCCTGAGCAGCTTGCGGCCACGGTACAATGCACTCTCTTTGCAGTGAATGTATCGCAATGGCGAGGCACACACAACCTTTGGCCGTGTTTTGTAAATATTCTAGAACACTCCGGGTTCTCCGGCCGGAGTCCTGGAGCTCTATTTCTAAATAATATCATATTATACATAGATATCCATATCATATAATACATATTATCACAGCAAAAAGTTGTGTGCGCCTCCAGATGATATTATGACTCACAAACGACTGCGTTGGGTTCACCGATGTCTCTGGTTCTTCCATTCCACATCAATCTGAAGTAGACTGAACCACACGCTGCCGGGTGCCCGCTGCTGGCTGCCCGCTGCTGGCTGCCGGCTGCCTACTGCCAGGTGGGGGTGCTTTGTGCTGGTGGTGCCTCGCGGCAGCGGGCAACGGGAATCCGGCGGGGAACAATCCCGGGCAACAATTCCTTTCTCCTCCATGTCGAAGTTCATGTACTTCAGGGAGTCAAAGCCAAAGTTCCAAATTCCTTCTCAACCATGGCTGAGATAACCCCAACTACAGTCTCATTGTGGAAATACCAGAGACGTCAAAGAACCAATGTGTTACACGCCATAACACCACAGCAGAACGGTTTCCAAATAACAAAGAAGTGTACAACAATTGCGTTACAGTGGGTGTAATCACACACACACACACACACACGTGGCGCTCGCACGGTCGTAGCTCATTGTCTCATTGGCGGGCCAAAGGGGAGGTGCCATCTCCCCTCATGATGACATACGGGGAAAATTCCAAAACACTGCACTGAGCTTCGTTTTTTCAAAGGCGGAGCAGAATGCCTGGTGCTCGTTTAACACCCAAAGAAATGTCTAGCTACTGGGGGAGCATAGGTCTGGGAACTCAGTAATGTTAGAAAACCTCAGAAAGTGAATTTTTCATGCCATGGGATCTTAAATAAGGGTATAGAGTGTATGCTGTATGACATTCTTATTCTACCAATTGCCATGTAATCAGACAGTAAGGTGGCGTTTATAATTAAGGTGTAATTACAGCCTCTTTTTCTGTCCTTTTTAGGGAAGAATAATGATTAATTTTGTTTGATAATTTAACATCTATATAACATCTACAGTTAATATTCAAAGATCCAGTTTATTAACATTAAAGCTATGGTCTACGATTTGGCGGATATGTAATCATATTAACATCGTTTATACGGCGAATATAGTCCTGTGGTCCGATCTACACAATATAAATAGCAAAAAGAACCAAAAAAATCCATTCAGTCTATCAGCCGTGGGCCTGCATAGAAATTGACCAATGCATGGCGCGCCCCGTCTCGCGCGCATTGGCTCGTATCCTCCATCCAATCCCCTCGTCTCACCTTCTCCTCCTCGACCCGCCTCATCCCCGCCCACTCCCCCTCCCTCTCTGTGAACTGAGAGCAGCAGCCCAGCAGCTCAGCTGTCGGAGCTACTGGCTAGTAATTAGCTTAATTAGCATAAACTTTATTGTCTGTCACGAGTGACAGAAATTCGTCTTTGACAGGCTCGTTACGTTAGTGTTAACATGCATTTTAATGACTATAAATGCTTGTTATACCTGTGAATCCGAATCTGACATTCTTGGCTCGTTGTTGTGGTTTTCTGACAGCCGGCTCCGTGCTCTGGCATAGGGGGCGTGTCCTTACGAGGCGAGGGAGGGCGATGCGTGCTGGGGGGACGAATCGTGGAACAGAGGGGAGGGGTTTGGTTGAGGGGGGCGGGATGCTGTTTTCAAATCTGTCTCAGAGGCTGAACTGGTTTTCAGAATGTAGACCAAAGCTTTAATTATATTTTTTCATGTATGTAAAAACAGTTTGTTTACATTTAGTCATAGTTCCTAACATGTTCTTGTTTATTGTGTGTTAAGGCTGACTGGCTGTCATCTGTCAGAGAGATGCTGTGACGCTCTGGCCTCAGTTCTCAGCTCCAACTCCTCTAGTCTGAGAGAGCTGGACCTGAGTAACAATGATCTGCAGGATTCAGGAGTGAAGCTGCTCTCTGCTGGACTGGAGAGTCCACACTGTACACTGGAAACTCTCAGGTCAGTTTTACTCAACGTGCAAAAAATTACACTTGTAAGGACAGTTAACAGGTTAACATCCATAAATGTTAATAGATATAAATATATTCTTTTCATTTGAATGACTCAACATATTTCTTTGTTGCCATGACATGAGGTATCGATTATATTCTGTTTTTTAATGATGCTATATGGTGTATGTTGTGTAACTTTCTAAATGTACTCAATATTATGTAGTCAGACATTAAAGTGGACTTTAGAGTTGTTAAGTAAAGTTTAAAAACATCCTCTTCTTAAAAGTACCTTTTTAAGACAATGTTTTGGAGGTTTTTTAATCTTTAGTTAACCATCTGACCCCTCTGTAATAAACTTATGTTTGTAGCTCAATAGTTAAATTTGAAACGTGTCTAATAATTACATTTCCTGTACAACTTTAATCATAGTTCCTTACATGTGTTTTTCTGTGTAAAGGCTGACTGGCTGTCACCTGTCAGAGAGATGTTGTGAAGCTCTGGCCTCAGTTCTCAGCTCCAACTCCTCTAGTCTGAGAGAGCTAGACCTGAGTACTAATGATCTGCAGGATTCAGGAGTGAAGCTGCTCTCTGCTGGACTGGAGAGTCCACACTGTACACTGGAAACTTTCAGGTCAGTTTTACTCAAAGTGCACCACAAGGTTTAATATCAGACATTTAACAGATATTCATAAAGAATAGTTACAATTCATAATCCTAAATATAGAATATTCCAAAGAATAACTCATCCAGTTAGTGGTGTGTGTGTGTGTGTGGGTGTGGGTGTATGTGTACAGGTTGTCTGGCTGCCTGATCACACAGGAAGGCTGTGCTTCTCTGGTCTCAGCTCTGAGCTCCAACCCCTCCCATCTGAGAGTGCTGGACCTGAGCTACAATAACCCAGGAGACTCAGGAGTAAAGCTGCTCTCTGCTGGACTGGAGGATCCATGCTGGAGACTGGAAACTCTCAGGTATGGAGAGGCCAGCTCACCAGACAGGGACAATGTCTCCTACAAGGGTTCAAGCCACTGCTAGATGAAGGGGTTTGAAAAGGCAGCTGTTACTTATGTTGTGTAGAAAGTGATGAGACAGCAGATGATGAAGATTAATGTTTTCCTCCCCAGTGTGGAGCACGGTGGAGTGTGGAGGCTGAAACCAGCTCTAAAGAAGTGTAAGTGACTGTTTAGTTTAATTTATCACAATGCTAACTATTAACGTGCAAAGTCCATCCACACAGCAGGAGGTGATGTCCGTTCAATCAGATCCTACTGGGAATGAAGATTATGGCTGACATCATTTATCTAACATTAATATTGTTTACACTCGCAATTAATCCAACTTGTGTGAAGTAGGTGTTATTATTGTTAATTATTGAGTTATTATTAGTAGTATTGTGTAGGAATGTATACACCTGTATTTTTATGTATTTGTATATGTATGTATACGTTCTGTGTTTATCTATTTCCAGCATGTTTGTGGAGGTTTGGAGGTGTGCGTATGTGGCATGTCTTTGTATACAGGTCTTGGCCACTCATTTCATGGAAGCATGCAACATTGAGATTTTTGAATAGCTTGACGCCGATATGGAGAGGCACCTTGTCCAGGGCATAATGTCCATTTCACGATTATACTCGCTCCTTTAATTACTTGGATAGAAAAGTAATGACTATAGTTCCATTTAAAGAAGGCTACTTTTGTATTATTTGGGCTTGCCATTCCTCTTTCTGTTAAAGTAAAAAAAATATTGCTTCGATATTTCATAGGAGCAATCTACTCATTGTGCTGAACATGTTGCTGTATAATATGTATTTTTGTACATTTTGCAGAAGATGCAGTTTATACAGTTGTGTAGGTTACAGTCTTTTGTCAGCCAATCACGCTTACATTGGATTTGCTATTGAGTTTAACTTCTATTATCTTCAACACAAAATGCACAATTGCTTCTCAAAGTCATAGCGCAGCAGCCCTCTGCAGAATCTATTAAGATATATATTTTTTTTACATTTTATGTTAATATTTGTGTGAGTAGTCAAGTCAGAAAGGATAAGAAAAATAAGCCATAAGCAACTGCCAACTAGTACTGCAAGAGAATAGTACTCGTGATGATGATGACGATGATGATGATGATGATGATGATAAATTCTTCAGCAGCCTGATCATGTCTTGTTCTCCCGCCAGACGCCTCTGAACTCAAACTGGACCCAAACACAGCTCACAGACGACTCTCTCTGTCTATGGACGACAGAAAGGTGACGTGGATTGGGGAGGACCATTTATATCCTGATCGCCCAGAGAGATTTGACTCACATCACCATCTCTTGTGTAGAGAGGGTCTGACTGGCCGCTGTTACTGGGAGGTAAAGAGGGAAGGAGAAGTTTATATAGGAGTGACATACAGAGGAATCACAAGGAAAGGATCGGGTGATGACAGTTGGCTTGGATGGAACAACAACTCCTGGAGTCTTTCTTGTTATGATGATCATTACACTGCCTTGTACAACAGTAGTGAAACAGCCATACGTCTCCCCCCTGCTGGCTCCAACAGAGTAGGAGTGTATCTGGACCGGCCTGCTGGCACTCTGTCCTTCTACAGAGTGTCCCCAGATGTAGGAGGGTTCTCAGACACACTGACACACATCCACACCTTCCAGTCTACATTCACCCAGGAGGACCTCCTCCCTGGGTTTTACTTATGGGATGGTGCTTCAGTGTCTCTGTGTCAGTTTGATCTCGCTCAGAGAGATCGCGCATCTAGGCGCACCTCTCGTATGCACAGAGAGAGCGAGAAAGCAAGAGAGAGAAAGAGGGAGGGGGAGAGAGAGGGTGACAGAGAGAAAGAGCTAACCCTACCTTAGAAAGGATAAAAGCCGAAAGTTACTATTTATTTCAACCTTTATTTGCACTTGAAAAAGATTTTTAACAAATGAGTTATGGATGTAAAAAAAAAAATCAGGTAGACCACATTGCTTAAATCACTGGGATATATTAAACCGTCTTAACAACAATGAATTCTTAATGCCTTCCGTGCCGCATTTGCATTGCTTAACAAACTGTTTCCCTTATAGGATAGCAAATAAGAACTAAAATAACACAAAAGCATTGTAAGCCAGGCCAAAAGCTGAACAATAATACCGGTAGCCAAATCCTGGCTATACGGTAGTCTAGAACTTGTTGGCTGAAACACATGAAAATAAAACAAAAAACATGAATGAGGGCTACCAGTAAAACAACTGGGCAAGCATGTGGCACACTGGTATACTGTAAAATAAATTACCATGTCCAAATGTCCTCCTCTTACTTCTCATCACCATCTTCCTCATCACATCATCTCATCTCATCATCATCCGCTTATCCGGGGTCGGGTCACAATCGTCCTCAAATACCAGTTTGTTGTTGAACTCTTCCTCCTCATCGTCCTTCTCATCCTCTCCCTCTCCGACTTCAGCCAACTCTCCCTTTTTGGCCTGAACTAACGGCTGTCGCCCTGATGCGCATGGCTCTCCCTCTTTGAAACAGTGGATTAGGTGGTCCTCACTGCCATCAGCTGCCACTGTCAGGCCACACACCTTGAAGGAATCTATGGTATTCCACTGTCAGTACAGTCGGAATTCAATTACGCATGCAGGCACACACACACACACACACACACACACACACACACACACCTACTTTGTGGGAGGTTTTCACCCGCTCTGTATCCAGCTTGTTCCATGCTTAAAGCACTAATAAGTGGCGAGCTGAGGCTCTCAGGTTCCTTCCTGTGGTGTATTCCTTGTTCAAATCCCCTGCCATCCAGTTGTCATAGGATTCATGCAGACTGCCTTTGAACGGCTGATTCCAAACAATGTCAGGGGCCTGGATGTATCTTGTACAACCTTCCAGAATGATAGCCATGGTGTTGTGTTGTTCCCACGCTAGAGTTCCACTTTGGTGGCAGTGCTGATTTGATACGAATCCCAGGCTAGGAGACGAGGACAGAAGTTGAGTTTTCCCACCACTTTTTGCAGCCAGTCTGCAGTCAGACCCTCGTTCATCCAGCCGGACACTACCATTGCTCCACTGATATTTTGCATTGCCTTGACTTCCCTGATACCCCCTTTGTACACAACATAAGGCTTGAGTTTTGTCAAATCCGCTTTCGCAGCCAATACCACTGTTACGTCACTCTTCTCATGGCCTGTAGTTTTCAGAGGAACACTGCGCACACCTCTCGTATTCACTGCAGTTGATCCGACCACCGCTGTTTCTTCCATAGCTATGATGTTCTCCTCCTCTACCTTCTTTTTCTCGATCATCCGCGTCACAAATGGGACAAAATACATGAGCTTATCTGTGAAGTGCCTTGCATCTTTCTGAGCAACCGTTGTACGTCTTCTTACAGGAAAGTTATTGCGGCGGGGGATTCTGTCAAGCCAGCAAGCACGAGCAGTAAACTCCTCATTTCTACTGTCACTCATGGTGGCGTATATTTCGCTAGCCTTAATCCTGCGGCTTCTCCTGAGTTTTTTGCTGACCGCAAATTTGACCGCTGACAGCTTAAATTTCAGGTCATACTTCTTTCTCAGTGGCGCCATGGCATTTAAATGTTCACTCTAGCTACAATCTCACACTTCTTCTTCTTGTTATTGTTTTACAGTGGTTGCATTGGTTGCCTGGTTTACTTAACCGTCAGTGTGTAAATTATGTGGTTGTAAATCGCTTTGGGTAAAAGCGGCAGCAAAATCCCATGAATGCAAATGTAATGCCATCCAGCTTATTGGTGCGTTATTGCCAAATTCTAGAAAAAACAAACCAAGCGTCTAATTGACACCGGTGTCCATTTGTCTAAACTTGTAGCCACACCCGGCCAGTATAAGGAACTCAGCGTTTAATTGGGATTCTTCTTTTAATTGTCTTACGGTGAATATACACAATTACTCACACACACAAACATGTTCGAATACAAATAGAGTTTGTTTGTGTATTGTGTGGATGTATTATATACTTATACTTAAAAGTTTTGAAATCTTCCGTAGGGTTTACTTAGCAGGTTCTACAACGGTTTAATTTCTAATGTAAAATGCATCTTCAATCTGGATTTATAGTACATGTAATTTGTATCAATATTTTGAGTTAATAAAGGGCAGTTTATATTTTGATGGGACTAAGATCAAACCTGATTTAAAACAGATGTACAGTATATTCAAAATGCAAATGGTCTTTGGGTAAAGCTAAAGATGTTCATGTTTTGAATTACCTTAAAGACAATATTGATACCTTGTGTTCTGTTGGGAACAACAGGGCAGCAGAACATGATCATTTATTAAAGATATGGGTTTATGATTTGTAATTTCTGATACTTCTATTATTTAAGTCCCTTTGTTTATTGTGTACATGTAAGGGACTACTTTTTTTTTTTATTTGTTATTAAAGCATCATGATAATAAAAAACTCAGTGGATCCAACTGAACGTTATCGTGTGTTTAGCATAGGCTCAGTTTAATCTTGGTTGGGGTTTACCCAGGTAATATTACCTGGGTTCGCTTGCAAGAGGGTCCATGCTGGCCACCATACCACAGAATTAGACCAAAACATGTTTTATGAAGATAATCACATCATTCGATGAGTTTACACCTTGTGATTTTTTATTGCAAGGGATCCATGACAATAAAGAATGATTATACAGTATTATCAGGTTATTTACAACCCTGCCTGCCTCTTCGGCTGCGGCCACAAGAGGGTGCAGTGAGAACCCTGAACCAAGGCAAGCTGTGCCTCTGGTGTTCTTCAGAGGATTCTAATTCCTGTTTCTTCAGTTGACATCATCAGCAGATGTTTCTTCAGAGCTCAATACATGCACCTGCTTACATATAGTAAGTAGAAACAACACAATAGACAGTAGCCTACTCATCTAGATGAAGTCTCTTACGCAACCTTGCTAACCTTGAGGTGATGGGAGGACTCTGGAACTGCCAATCGGCGGTCAAGAAGGCAGACTCGATTTCAGCCTTTGCGTCCCTCATGACCCTTCACTTCCTGGCCCTGACAGAGACTTGGATCACTCCAGAGAACTCTGCTACTCCTGATGCCCTCTGCACCGTCTACTCATTCTCGCACACCCCTAGACCATCCGGGCGAGGAGGAGGAACCGGACTCCTCATCTCGCCCATGTGGTCCTACCAGGTCCTTCCACTAGAACACTTGGCCAGATCTGCGTTTGAACTCCACGCTGTCACTGTCACCATTCCTATCAAGCTCTCCATTGTGGTGATCTACCGTCCTCCAGGTCCCCTCCATGACTTTTATGACGAGATGGATGCCCTCCTCAGCCGCTTTCCTGAGGATGGCACACCACTCTTAGCCTCGGCGACTGCAACATCCTGCCAGAGAAGTTGCACTCACCTGAACTAACCAACTTTTTTGCCACCTTTGACTTAACACTATCCCCTTCTCCTCCCACACCCAGGGCCGGGAACCAGCTTGACCTAATATTCACTAGGTCCTGCGGCACCTCTGCTCTCTCCGTTACCTCGCTACCCGTGTCTGACCATCTGTCTCTCACCGGCGTGGGACCCAGTAAACATATGCGAGAACTTTAGTTTCTAGTTCCTACTACACATTTTGTTCCTTCATCATGTTGCGTGAGATTTTGAGTTGTGTGTCCAGAGCTCAAATGACCCGGTTTCCACCAACCACTATCCCCTTTTGTCCACGATTGCATAGCTAACGTGGTCTTATTATAGCCCGATCATTAACAAAAAAACACATAGAAAGAATAAAGCATCCAGCATATGATTTCAACAATGTATGAGGGCATACGCAATCCGCATTACGCAACAGGGATGGTCGCACAGTGGAATGCTGATGGAAACCAGCTGACGAGCAGTGGTCGGAGATGTGTGCGCATTTCAGAAGCAGGGCGATACCGCACAAAAATCTATTTCTAATTTGTCCGTTTGCTCACACACACACACACACACACACACACACACACACACACACACACACACACACACACACACACACACACACACACACACACACACACACACACACACACACACGGGATAGCGATCAACTGAGATATAATCTAGCATGTAAGCAATCGCTCCATTAATTAGTTATTCAGCATTTCATGTATTTATGCCTATTATTCTTTTTCTATTGACCAAACTTATGACTATCTTGTGTTTTTGTGGCTCTGAATCAGCAACAGCACTTGTCTCAGCTACGAGCGTGTAGTAGGCAAAAAGCGCGGCTCCTTTAAATGGAGAAGCAAAATCGCAAGAGCGATATGAGCTGCAAATATTTTGGACAGCATTGCGTTTTTGAGCTATTCTGCGATTTTGCATTTTTTACAGCTTTTGGTGTGCCGTACATTTAGTAGGCCCCTGGTCTCCCCAGTAAGGAAAGGTGTAAAGACCTTTAGTAGGCCTATGCGCTGGAACATACAAAGACTTTCCAGGTAACATGGAAACATCCACAATTATTTTCTCTGCTTTATTAATTTGCTTCCATCACAACACTGCTATTTATTTTGCTAAATTGCAACACTAAATTATGCTAACACAAGCACCTTAAATGTATTTCATTTAAAAACAACAATATAATATACAATATTATTTCCCTCTCAGCAAACAGGGGGTGCTGAGGCACCCTCAGCACCCTAATTCGGTGTCTGTGCGTCTGATAAAATGACTAAATATCAAGATATGAAGAGTACTAAAGCCATGTTTTAGTACTCCATCATTACATGTTGAGCCACTAGGGGGCGGTGAATCCACCTCGGTACAGTTAACCTGGCCAACAGGATCAGGGTGAATAAGACACAGTGTGTGTGTGGTGGAGGTGTTTGGAATGGTTGAAGAGCCTTTGGTGGTCAACACTCACCACAACAAGCGAACGGAAGATAGAGACCCAACCCCACTAAATGAGCACAAGACATAATGAAAGGTTCACTCAAGGTAGGTTTGTAAAACCGTATTCATCCTTTCACTGAATTAGAGACACACTTTTTGTCACTGCATTGCATCTTGCATTTCGACACCATTATGTTGCAGTTGAGCTTTGGCTGGAGGTGTTGTTTAAGTTGTTAAATAAGTAACTTCTCTTTCAAGGCGCGGGCATCAACCAGGAGAAACGCAGTGTAGCATTTGAGCCACTGCAGCGATCAGATTGGACATGTGTCAAAAAGCACAACACACACTATTTCCCTTCATTGCTTTGTGGCGTTTTAGACTCAGCTTAAACCGAAACTTCAGACCATTGTCTAGGGTCCTCACGATCTTTCTGCAACATGCATATATAATGAGTGTGCTGTGCTTTTATCAGTCTTACTGCACAGCGCCACACCATCCTTCAGGTTCTGACCTACAGAACACGGCTTAGGCCTTTCACAAATGCACTGTGTGTTCAGCCCTTGATTCTTCCCCTTTCTTCAGTTTAACTCTTTCAAGCTTAGCAGATGTTTCTCCCGAGCTTTCTCTTGGTTATCCTTGCAGCACACCTGGAATGTCCCTCCAGCCCCTTGGGTCCCAGCAGGTCTCTAAGGGGTCCTGCCCCCTGACGTGGACCCAGTCTCCAGTCCCAGGTCTCTGAGGGGTCCTGCCCCCTGACAGGGACCCAGTCTTCAGTCTCAGCAGGTCTCTTATGGGTCCTGCGCCCTAAAGTGGACAGTCTTCAGTCCCAGCAGGTCTCTGAAGGGTCCTGCTCCCTGATGTGGACCCAGTCTGCTCTGTTATGGTGTTCCGCTGGCTCTTCTTCAACTCACTGGTGGCTTGAGATACAATAAGCTCCGACCTCTGGAGAAATGACCTCCAACACGTTAAATGTGTCTGTGCACATCTCTCAGAGTGACATTATAGCCTAGGCCTGCTAGCCACCAGACAGTGTTAAAAAGTCTTGATGAATACAAAAGAAACGTATTAATTACAAGTCTAAACTGTGGGATATAGAACGATATGGGGCGCGAGAGCGTGCACTGCGCAGCCCTTTTGAAGTTGACAAAAATCGCCCGTTTGAAATGCATTGTCACGATTTATAATTGTTGGACGAAACGCTCCTTACATTTCGTTCTGTGTAGCACGGAAAAATCGGAGAAACACTCCCATTCAGAATGCATTGGTTTACATTTCGTTCTGTGGAGCACGGTTATTTTAATTTATTTATTTTTAGTTTTTTAGATCTGCTTCAAAAATGCAAAAATTGTAACATTGAAATATACTGTATAACTAGAGGGTGCACTGTACTATGTGCTCACCCCTTCTAAAGCCTCTCTGTCTCTCTCTGTCCCTCTTTCTCTCTCATATTGTGGAGCACGTTAATTGTCTGAAAAGCATTATAGTGTAACTAAAAATTGGTTAGCTGTATATGGTCAAAACTTGCATCTCAAGGGTTACTCTTTAATTGTTATTGTGAAAAGAAAATTGAGCTTGACCTGTTCATAATAATGGTTAACAAATGTGTCAGCTGCAGCTGAAATGTTAGGTGTCTGTCCTCATGTGTTTATATTGCAAAATGCTTGATATATTTAAATAAAAAAATAAATAGTTCCCCAATTGTGTTTATCTTATCAGTTTGAATTTTCATTTGCTTTCAATTTATATCCTACCTAGGCCTAATTGTATAATTTCACGTTAAAACAAATCAAATGAAATTCATATCGCTATATTTAGGCTTTATAACGTTGTGAGAAGGTGAAACCCTCCCCCTTCTCACAGTCTTGCATAAGAGTAATTATTATTATAGTGTGTGTATATAGTGGCAACCAAACAGGACACCAATTCAAGGAGAACAGCTAAAAAGGCATGTTTATTTCAAAGCAACATAAGGTCTCTTGAATTACAAATAACAGAAAAACCTGGGAGGAATTCACGGTCCCCTCCGTCGTGGGTGGAATCCCGTCACCCACGAGGACCGGTCTCTCCGTGCAGGTTCCACATGGCTGGGAGAGCCCCGAATGAGTGGAGAAGCAGGCTATTTAAGCCCCGCTTCTCCACCTGTTCCACAGGTGTTCTCCGTCTGCTTAATTGGCCTGGGCCGAGTTGCCAACAATATATATATATATATTATATATATATATATATATATATATATATATATAATATATATATAATATATATATATATATATTATAGTTGGGATGGGGTGAGATTGGACTTCCTCAGGATCATGCCATCAGGGAATAGCCCAGGGGGTGTGGGTATAAACAGCTGTTTGGTAAATATCTATAGGTTGTGCACAAGGTGTGGGTATATATGTATTTGGTGATTGTTTATATAGTGTCATGTTTATTAAGTGTTCACACAATGTGCATTCTGTTCAGTTATGTAGGATTGGTAGCTTTAGCTACAGAATGTTCCCCCAATTAGTGGTCTGGCCCATACGGCCTTGATTGGTCCACTACATTTCCCTATTTAAGGGCTGCCTCAGTTCGTGTTTGGGGGCTGAAGGTGGTGCTGGCTTTTTGGGAGGCCAGTACGAGCGAGTAAATAAAGCTTCACTTTTTTTGTCCTGAGACAATTACCCTCGTTTTTTTCCTACACTCTCGGAATCTGGTTGGCCGTATCCCAGATACGTAGGGCGACCACGCTGGTCCCTCACAAACGTATTTTATGTTTATACCGGTTTCTTTGACTTTTAGAGACAGTGAAAAGACACAAAAAATGTTGTGTGAGTTGACCCAATGCCAACTGAATGCAGAATTTTCCGCATGATCCAGGATCTTACCCTTTGAATGTCACCATCTGCGGCCACTGTCATACTGCCTACGATCAGAGAGCAAAGTTCCTGTTGTATCGGAGGAATCCTTAGTTGAGATGGTTCAAAACAAATGGTTTGAAGAGGAGCGGAAAGCAAGCCTCATACAGCGGCAAATGGAGGCAGGTGCTGAAAGTTTGCCCCTGTCTTTGGAGCTTACAGTTAGTGGACCACCAGCCAAATACCACATTTCTGTGTACGAGCCCAAGGTGTCCTACTATAGCAGGCTTCAAAGGACCATTATAGCCTATGACAGCAAAATAAATGGTTGGCATTGTCCTTGCGCCAAACCAAAGCATTCATACGAATATAAAGCCATAGGTAAATGGCACCTTTTTGAAACAAAAAGGCACCTGTTTAAGAGACTGAAGTCCACCGATTCAGATGGAACCCTACCACCACAACTGACTTCAGAGCAGGCGGCAGTCAGTGGGAAGAGGGAAACTATCCACCAAGGGACAAAGGGGTAGAAATAATGCTCAAGTACATCACATAAAAAACTCCCTGCTGAAATACAACAGAGCAGAGATGCCCATATGTTGAATGGCTTACCAAGGCATTTGATTCCAAAAGAAAACATGTACGGAATGTGATTGCATGCTCAGTGACCCTGCACTGATAACCTCTAAAGGGAGGGTTCTGTCAGCCAATTGTGTCATTGAACGTAATTATTTCATTACTTCTTGCTCCCCATACCTCAAATCAAACGCGGTCCGATAGAGCTGGGTTCGTTGTTGGTATCGAACGTGGTATGGACGGGCTGTGTGCTAGCATCATGTTGACTATCTCGCTGTTCTCTCTCCTCACCGTCTATTTTGGGGTCCAGCCCTAGCCCCTGAGTCCCGTTCTCTCAGGTTGTCTTTGTGACAAACTTTACCAGCCTGTGCTTTTGCACTTTCCCTTTATTGGGGTAGTGAACTCCAAAGGCGGGACTGCCCTTGTCATGCCCTACAAAGAGTCTTCTCTCACAGCTAGGATCAAGTTTACCTCTGTCCTGTTGGTAGGCGTAGCATCCTGACCCGAACTTGTGCATCTTGGCTAACCCTTTTAAGAAAGGGAGATGTAATGATATAAACATTAGTAGACTGTCAGGCAGAGCATGCACAGTGGGACTGGCGCGCTGCATGTTTATGTCAGTTCCGGGTTAAGAATGCGACAAGGCGAGTTAATGTTACCTCATGTATGCTTCATGGATATAAAGGTCTTCTCTTCAAGCTACTTACAGTGTGTTTATTAAAGAACCCAACTAAACATTACAGCCCCTGTACACACATCTGTGAAAGACTGCATATACTTGAAGCCGTCTATTGATTAATTGTTTACTGGACAAGCTGTGTTTTCCAATTCAAGCAGTGTCTTTACCTTGTCAATTGGATCTGTTTCTCGTTTGAGTAAACTTCCCCTCTATGCACACATCGCATCAGGCCTAAGTTTTGCACCTTAAATGTGCATGCCTACTGTTACATCCTGCAATTTGAATATGTCCTCGTAATTACAATGACCAATGATCTCATGCCATGTCTGGATATCATGGCTGACATTACACACATCATTTTCATCACACTCGGTTTGGAAGTAGTACATTCTCTTACATGCATGGATATTAAACCTTGTGCCATTAGGCGCCACAAGAACATCTTTACCTTCTTCTCCTACCTTATTTATTATTTTATTTGTATTCTTTTTGTTGCTTTAAAATACATTAAAGAAATACATTAAAAAGTATTTCTGCTCAATTTCAAAGACTGAATCTGCTCGTGACTGAATGTTTGTATACAGCGCACAGGCTGTATGCGCGCGCTAAATCTAAGTTGTTAATAAAAACCTGTTCGATACGTTTCAATCCCTGTTCCGCCATCCTTGTAGCCGGTAGTCGGGTGTTTAGCGTCTCCAAATCCTGTTGCAAGGTAGCGGCCACCGATGCCACAGAGCGCGAAAGCGAGCTCAGCTGTGTTGTGGCCAGTGAAGCAGTCGTGTAAATTCTATCCGTGGCTATTTGAGAGATGGAATTATATGCAATATTCAAAAGTAAATGCTTCATCAATAGGGTGCTGCAAAAGCAATTCTTCTCATTTAAGTGCTGAGCGTATCAGACGTGAAGAAATCCACTCCTCGATGTCAAAGCTTGGATTTAATGACAACGATGAAGTCCTGCAGCAATCACACACAATAACAATGTAAGCTACAAACGTAATAACAGTAATTCCTACATGCACATAAATGCATACACACATGAGCGTCTCCAGTATCTAAATCATGCCAGCAGCTCAACATGCTATGCAACGGGAACGTCTGCAATGCTAGCGAACACAACAAAGGTAGACCGCCAACTCAGCCGGTCAGCGGTCTGCAATATAACACTATCCCCTAGTGGCCGGAGGTAAACTCTGCACCCCCCCCCAGTCCGGAAAGCTATAAACGGGAATAGGTTAACGGACACAGTCCTGTATCCAACGGCCAGTCTCGGGCTCGTAGCGTCTGGGTGGCCTCCTCGCGTGGCACCGCTGTCCAAGATGGGGCAACTGCGACGCATCTGGGTCGACGCCCGTAGGAACGGGGACATTGGGCGCATGCGCACGCTGCGACCAGCAGGAAAAGTTTGGCTGACAATGTTTGAATGTTTGGATCGTGTTTTAATGTTTCACGTTTGTTTGTGTCGGGATAACAACATTCCAAGCGATCTTAACTGTGTACGGTGCTCTTGACTGAAGCGATATGGATTTATTTTGCGTCGCATCGCTATTTTTGCTATCCCTCCTAGTATACCTGGATATTATCTCTGCCTGCCCGGCCAGGAGGCAATACAGTAGAAGTGAGTTGCTGCAACTCAACTTTGTGAGACCGGCTGGCGTGCCAGGCATCACGCTACAGATTCCGGATCTCATCCGAAGATGTCCTGAAGACATCTACGAAGAAACAGGGGGGAAAAGGCGAAGAAAAAGGGGTAAGCATGGAGGCGTTCGGCTACGATTTAGGAAGACGTGCTCCAACCGGATCCCGCTGCCCTCAATGATCCTGGGGAACGTCCAATCCATAAGAAACAAATTGGATGAACTCCAGGGAAATGCTCGCTTCCTTAAGGATTACAAAGACTGCTGCGTGATGGCGTTCACTGAGACTTGGCTAACCGAACGCGACCAGCACTTGGACCTCATGATCACTGGCTTTGGAGCACCGCACCGCTTAGATCGGAACAGTGATGTGACGAATAAAACTCAGGGAGGAGGGGTGTCTTTACATTAACCAAAGGTACTGTACTTCGATAACAGTGCGAGAACGCATCTGTACCTCCGGTGTGGAACTTTTGTCAGTATAATTTCGCCCCTTTTACCTGCCCTGTGAGTTTCCCCAACTCTTCACAGTTACCACCCCAGAGCATACGCCCCCTCCACTTGTAAAACTGTGTATGAGGTTAGTACAAAAGCTGCAATCTATCTCCCCTGAGGCTCCGGCTTTTATATTGGGTGACTTCAACAATGTTTCCCTCAAGAAATCGGTCCCCAAATTTCACCAATATGTAACCTGCCCCACCAGGCGGGACAAGACTCTAGATCTATGCTATGGGTCAGTAAGGGAGGCATATAAATCACTTCCGCTACCTTCTCTGGGCCATGGAGACTACAAATGTGTGCACCTCATGCCCACATACAGAACTGTTCTGAAGAGGGGAAAGGTATCTACAAAGGACATTAAAGTTTGGACTGAAGAATCTGTGCAGTGTCTAAAGGCCTGTTTTGACTGTAGTAACAGGGAAATGTTCATAGAGGCTTTTGGGGAAGACTTAGATCAGTTAGTCGATGTATTATGTTCTTATGTAGCATTCTGTAGAGACATGATCATCCCATGTAAAAGGCTAAAAATGTATTCGAATAATAAGCCATGGGTCACTAAATCTGTCAAAGCCTGTATACAGGCTAAGAAACATGCCTTCCTACATGGGACTGCCTCTGAACTGTATACAGCCAAAAAGACTTGAAAATTGAAATCCTTAGAGCTAAAAAGGACTGCAAAACAACTCTGGAAAATAAAATGGCTGCTAACAACTTGGGCTCAGCCTGGTCAAGCATGAAATCTATTGCAGGCATCAGTAACTCAAAAAACATCAGCACTGTTATCTTAGAGAATTTTGATTCCAACTCTGACCTTGCAAATGCTCTTAATACATTATTTTCCCAATTTGACACTTGATTTGACTTACGTACAGAAATACAGGAACTCAGTCATAATTTTGTCGATCAGAATCACGTTGCAATTGATGAGGGTAATGTAGAAAAGGCATTATCTTCCATAAATGCAAATAAAAGCTGTGGTCCTGATAATATTTGTGGTAGACTGCTTAAGTTCTTAAATTTTTCATTACATTTTCAATAAGTCGTTGCAAACCCAGCATGTCCCAAAATGTTGGAAGGATGCAGTAGTTGTTCCAGTACCCAAGACAAGGTGCCCCAAAGTACAGAATGACCTTAGACCTATTGCCCTGGCATCTCATTTCTTACTCAAAAATTAGTAAGAAATGAAATTTAAAAAAAGACTCAGTCTGATATTGACCAATACAGTCTGACTATGGACCACACAGAGGTTTTGAGGATGCCATAGTCACTATGACAAACGTGATTTTTAAACGTTTGGAAGGTAAGGGAACACATGCTCAGCATCTCAGATTTCTCTTCTGCTTTTAACACAATTCAACCCCAGATTTTAACAAAGACTATAAGAGCAATTTGATTTGAGCAAAAATATTACGGGCTGGGTTTTAGATTTTTTAACTAATAGGACACAAAGAGTGTGAGTCAATGGAGTACCATTCTTTACACCAACATGTGTCGCAGCAGCAGGGAGGATAGATTCATTTTAAATTATGCTGATGATTCTGTCATTATCAGCATGCTACAAGGTAATGAGACAGGCCATGGACCAGTTGGATTTTGTAGATTGGTGTGAGCGGTCCTTCCTACAGATGAACGTTTCTAAAACAAAAAATATGTACGTAGACTTTAGGAAACTCACCAGGGCTAAGGAACCAACCAGTATAAATGGTCAGATAGTTGAGTGTGTAGACAACTACAAATACCTTGGGACCATCATTGACAGCAAGCTAAGTTTTGAGGCAAACTGTGAGAATGTGTATAAAAAGGCGAACCAGCACCGACATTGTCTAAGGAAACTGTCCTCCTTCCATATAGACTGAAAGATGCTCACTATGTTTTACAGATGCTTCATTGAATCTGTAATTTCCTTTAGCCTGGTGTCTTGGTTCAGCAACCTACCCCTAAAAAGTAAAAACTCACTGAATCAGATTGTTAGGTCGGCCAGTAGGTTAATTGGAGAGCCACAGCTGAACCTAGAAACCCTTTACACTAGGCAGCTACAGAGGCTAGTTGGGTCCATCCTAGAAGATGGAACCCACCCACTCCATGGTGAATTCCAGCTCCTTCCATCAGGCCGTAGGTTTAAAATGCCTGCAGGTAATACCAAATGGTTTAGAGGTAGTTTTGTTACCTCAGCTATTAAGACTCTGAACAACACTTAGGCTAGTTGTAGACTTCCTTCCTGATTTATTTAATTATTTAATTATTTATTGACCCAGCTTTTTTGTATTGATATGATGGTTTTTACTCTGTTCATCAACGGGTTTTTGATAGTACTATTGTGTACTTGTGTACTTTTTAGCAATATCTCTACGCCTGGAGCGCTTGTTACTGTTACGTCATTGTCTTCTGTCAATGTTGTTGTGGTATGTCATTGTCTCCTGTCAATGCTGTCAATGTTGTCTGTGTGTAATGTGTGTATGCAGCCAGTGTGTCAGCAAACACCGCCTCAAATGGGGTGGATGGCGGTGAGGATGGTAGGGGGGGCGTGGATGCCTGTGACAGAGCATTGCGGTTACAGTCTGAACATCCATACCTGGTGGCTCGGATGTCCCTCGACATCCCGGGCCAGAAGACTATGGCACGGGTGTGCTGCTCCATCACAGAAGCTCCTTGGTGGGCTGCATGGAGGTGCCGAAGGACTCCTTCACGGAGGCACGGTGGAACCAGGACACTGTCGTGATAAAGGAGGACGCCATCCTGTGCGTAGATGGACCCACAGACTGGTGACAGACTCGCTAGGGCAGGGTCATTAACATCAACCCTACCCTCATGCTCGATCAGGTATAGAAGGTGGCCGAGGTACGCATCAGCTGCCGTCTCTCGTGCGAGAAGCGACCATGAGATGGCTCCTAGTTCTTGTGCATTGTCGCGGATGGAAGACATACTGTAAGTGCAGATTCTACAGTGTCAGGTACGCTAGGCGATCCCAATGAGAAGCCGTTCACAGAGCCCGAGAGTGAAGGATGCCTCGAAGTCGCATCAGCAGCATGGTTGCTCTTGCCAGGTAGGTATACAATGACAAAGCGCCATGGGAAGGTCGTTGCTTGAGTCTGAACAGGCATGAGTTTGTTATCTCATCTAGCGTGCGGTCGCCGAAGATGTTCACAAGGGGCTTGTGGTCGGTGACTACGACGAGGTTGTGACATCCTTGTGTCAAGTATCGTGTCTGCTCCAGGCCCCAGGCCAGGGGCTCTCCTTCGATGGCCGCATAGCGTTGCTCCGCTGAGGATATGAACCGCGAACCGGCGAGGGTGATCCTCCATTCTCCTGGGCAGCAGTCAGGTATGCCTGAAGTGCAGCTACAAAGTTGTTGGAGCAGGTAGTAGCCAATGTCACGCCTGGACCTGTCTCAGGGCGAAGGCAGGTGCGCCTCCGCATGTCGTAGATCGCCACGCCCTCACGGATGGCCCCAATTGTGGCCTGTTTGGACGGCTTCCTCCAATTCAGGGGACCATTAGAATTTGCAGCGTGGGCTGAGGAACGGATTGAATAGTTCCATAGTGTCGCGCAACTGGGCGTAGTTCGCCACCTGGTTGACTAGGCCAAACCAGCTTCTGATATCCGTCGTGGAGTCTGGGGTAGGGAAGTCCCGTATGGCGTCCAAGTACTTCAGAAGCGGCTCTATGGCTCCTGACACCCTGAACCCAGCAAATTCCACGCTCCTCTCCGCAAATTGAAACTTATCTGGGTTCAACACAATGCCTGACCGGCCGACACGTGTCAGGAAGTCGATGGTCCTCCACCAGTGATGCTCCAGGTCAGTGTCATAGCGGATAGAGTGTGATGGAAAAATCTACATGTAGTTATGTTTTCTTATTCTTAACTTTAGTTTACTATTCTGTGTGTGATCTGTGTGATGGAAAATCCACAAGTTGTTTGCAGAGGGTCAACTATAGTGTGAATCTTTGATGTTCCGGGTGATAACCTCCTGTTGTCTGCCCCTTCCTCTCCTCTCGTGGGATGTAACTGTTCTCGTATAAAACCCTGATTGACCCTTTGATATGTAAGCCTGTTCCTCTGTCCCCTGGGCAGCGGAAGTGATAAAGGGGTCACATGGCAAGGCCGCAAACCTGTATTAATGACATCTTGGAGAACTTCAATCAAAAGATTAGCATCTGGTAAAACAAAGACTTTTGGTGGATTGAGGGGGCGGCTCCCCTACAGAACTGAACCAGAAGTGAATAAGAACTCATCACTTTAAACACTCAGTGGACTTCTCCCTGCAAGCCTTCTGAGAGACGCAGGGCAAACTCCCATCTGAGGCCTCAGATTAAAATTGTATGTCTGTTGTTATTATTTGTTGATGCATGTTATGATGTGTTTTTGTTTGTATTATCTTTACAAATATATATGACCATAATTGTTCACAAGTATTGCGAGTCGTTTGTACCATAAATATCTCATCTGCCTTAGACGCAATATCTGAAATAGAAATTGCCATGACAAGTGTCATCCACACAACGCTCTTTGCACTCGAAGTCCGAGAGGATAGCGTCAAAACGACGGTTGTAGCCATCCCCAAATGACAGGAAACCTTGCGGCGCCCTGATGTAGCGGCGCCAGCGGCCGATGGGCATGGCAAAGGTGGTAAGGCGACGGTCCGACACACGCATGGGCACACTAGGGTAGCCGTTCCAGGCATCCGTGACGGTTTTCCAGGTGTCCCCCAGGATGCGACGTGCGAGGTGGAATGGGGATTCAGTGGCGAAGGTTTTACGTTGGCAGAACTTGTTGAGAGGTGAAAGGTCCATGGTCCTGGGGGGAGAGCCGCCATGCTTCCTTGTGACTACCATACGATGGCACCATGTCACTGGTTCGCTGTATGGCACACGTTCAATGACTCCAAGTGCTTCGGCCCGAAGGAGGTCATCGTAGACTCTTTGCTGCCAGTGCAAAGGCACAATAGCCGCAGTCTGGCATGCCTTCGGCGTGGCGGCTGTGTCCACGTGCATTTCGATAGGGGGCCCCTCCATGCAAGGCAAAGCTTGATGAGGGCAAGTGTTGAATGTAGATGAGGCGTATCTCTCTAGTAGCCAATCTTTCATCCGACCATTGTCCTCCGGTGAGCAGGGGAACGGTAACGCCTGAGGCCGTGGTGGAGGGGCTGTACGCTTGGGGCATGAGCATTGAGCGTCCTGGGGATTGCCCTGGTCTGTGCAGCCACTGTCGGCAGACCTCGTAGCATTCACATACAAGGGCTTGATTGGTACGTCACGTGCGCCAGGGCCATGCTCGTCTCTGGGTCCTCCACTGTTACCCGATGGGAAGTCCACAGGGAAGAGGCCGAGGTTAAGCAGTGACTCGTAGGAGAGGTACATCGCTCGAACTGAGCTGCTCACGTACACCATCGAGCGGCAGGACGTAACACCACTGTCGCTGGGGGCTGTTGAGAGCCTAGGGAAGAATGCTCCCTCAATGGCTATGGGGGAGCCGTCGGTAGCTGATTGACAGGATGCAGATCATCACGCGAGAATCCGCAGGGGAGGAACTCCTACACACATTAGCATCTCCAGTATGTAACAATAACAATTGTAATAATCAGGAATGACTCACATGAATCATGCCAGCAGCTCAACATGCTATGCAATGGAACGTCTGCAATGCCAGCAAACACAAGGTAGACCGCCAACTCAGCGGTCTGCAATACAACACTATCCCCTAGTGGCCGGAGGTAAACTCTGCAAGACTGGTGTTTTCTGAATTCTAAAAACATTTAATTCCTATAGAATAGAATATCTTTATTGTCATTGTAACAAGTACAACGAAATTAAGTGCAGTCCTTGGTCAGTGCAAAAACATCACATTGAGGAAGTACGTATCATTGTTTTTAATAATAATAATAAAAAAAAACAACATAAGACACACCCACACAAACATTCACATTTATAAATGTGCCTACACAAATGTGATACACAACACAACTATGCTCTGGTAGCAACATTTAGTGAGGTTATGGCTGGTGGATAAAAACTGTTGTGTATTTCTATAGAACCTAGGCTACTTCTGTTATGTAAGAAAAAAGAATATGGAACCAGAGACAATGTTTCATATCTGCAGTATTCTCAATACCTTTCCATATGTAAATGTTCCATACGTAAAACTTGTGAGTAATGCTGTACATGCCTATTTGGCCTTCCTTGTCCATCGACTAAAGGCAATGGGCTCAACATCAACAAGTCGCACGAAAGTGTATATGAAACTCCACATAGTGCTGGGCAGCGCGGTGCCTTACCTTACCATGCCTGTTTTACAAGGATGCATGTCACCATTCTCGAGGCAAAGCTTACCTAACATGAAAATATCACCTGAGGTGCAGTATAAATGACTTGCTATGTAAATATATACGATTCGTAATTAAAAAATGTATGGCCTGCTTTGCCTTACACTAGCAGCACTTTTTTTCTATACAGTATGTTTTGAGTAAAATAAATTGACCATTAAGGCACTTATATTAAAAAAGAATTTATTAAAAAGATTTCAGCATTTAAAATAAACTGACAGACAACTGTGCATTTCATGATGAACAGAATAGATTTTTTTAGAAATTAAAAAAAGGGAAATGAAAATACATCTTGGGGTTCATGAAGTTAATAAATTAAGGCATAATCACAGCGCAGCTTCTATCCCTTCAACCCTTCATTCTGCCTTCACGGCAAAGTTGTCAAATTGAGCAAGTTCAAATGACTTTGTCCCTATGGCAGCCCATCCATTCTTTGGTCCCAATACCACAGCGTTCTTCCATAATGGATACCCGTTGAGCAAACCTGTAGCATACTGGCCCTGTAAAAGAAGAAGAGATGGTGCTTCTGAGAATGCTGCGGTTTCAACCAGCCAGGTTCAGAAGTATTGTGGTACTCTGTTCTCCAGTACGACACTCACTGCTCTGGAGTCAATGCTTAAGTCAGAAATCCGTATCCAAAAGTAACCTTTAAAGTGTGCGAGCAGCAAAAAGAAAAAATCGTGAACTTACCTTTATGCTCACTGTTAATGTGTGCCAACCAAAAGCTCTGGTGCCAGACAGCCCCTCAGCAAGCACGCTTTGACCAGCTATTGAGGAGAGAAGAACAAACTCAGTCTCCAGATCATTCGAGTCCCTTAAATTGTGCCCAAAAAACTATGTAGAAACTGAGACGGAACAGTTAGACGCTTCATTTAGATTTTATATATCGGGCAGTTTACCGATTTAACACATTGAGGCTTCTATTTGCGTTATGGGAAAAAGTTTTTGAAAAAATATGAGTTATTAGTAAAACTCTCCCAATACAAACTGTAATAGATTTTGTTAACACAACACATTCGTATAGACTACGCACCAAAGCATTTTTCAGCCCAGGCACTGCCGTGTGAACGAACATGGAGCTAAGGAGAGAGCCAGCATAGCGAGTTCACCAGGTACTCCAGTTGATGTATTGGAAGACTCTGCCCTCTGGTGCACACCTCACCCTGTTACCTCGTTAGTTCACAGGCATCACCGTACATTCTTGGTATCGTCTCGGCTGCACAATGCCTGGTGTGATGGCAAAATCCATATGTTGTTTCCTTTTAATCATCTAAGGCTTTGTTTCCTATATCTTGAGTTGTCTGTCCACCCTACCTCCCTCAGTGTCGTCGAAAATGTTAACCTTTGTGTTAGGGTCAGCCACACTACCATTGCAGACGTTGCATCTAAATGTTAATTCTGTGTTAGGGTAAACCAGTGACAAGAGAGTGGGCATCCCCTTATGCATTATTCTGCTTGATGAGAACACAGATATACAACTGTGTATCTGTGTCTTGGGTAAACATTACCTGATTTGATTGACATCTGCACTGTAGGGAGGATGTGAAACTGTTTAAATTGCTCTGTCTAACTGTATTCTAGACTCACTCTGCTAGAGAGGGGTCTAATGTGTGCGTACATTAAAATAGGTTAATTGTCTACAACTATTGTGTGGTTTTTGCATTTAGAAAACTCATCCGTCCTAGACGGGATAACTCTAGAGGAATTGCCACGACACTGGGACCATGGTCTTATCAAATGGCACAGTCATTAATGTGTTTTAATTGCAGAAACATTTAAGTTAGTTAAAATAACTTAAATGTTAAAAAACCATTGGAAAATTGCGGAAAATCTTCTGAAGGGCGGCCTATCCACCTAGTGGGTAATTAGATGATTGTGGTATTTTGACTGACCGAGATCATTGGTGACTTTGTAGCTCCCATCTGAGAAGATCCAGTAGAAGAGACCTTTTGCGCTTCGGACTGACTGCCCTCCTTTGTCTACTCTGGCAGCGATGAACACTCCACCAGCCTTCACCGTTTCCATAAACACATCACAGGAAACAGTGAGGTTCTCCCTGAAAAAAGTTATAAAAATCATACACAAAAAAATCATCAATGAATAAATATTAGAACATCAGCAAGACCTGGCTCTAGTGAGGTCTAAGGAGTTTGACAGAGTTATCTTTCCAGTTCCACATAGACAAAGTACCTGCACCGACAGTCCATATAGGCGATAGTAAAGCCCAAAGTCTAACAAGAATCCAATTGTCAAACTGTCAACAAATTCAGAAAGGACTATCTCCCATGGCGGCCGTTCTAAAAAAGGCAAGGCAAGAAACATTTTGAAACTACACATAAACAAGATATTTACATGGATGCAATGCATGTAGTTTGTTTCCATTGAACTGAACATCCTTTGCTGTGTGTGTAATTGGACAACGTTTTACTTTTGTTTTAATAGTGAAAAAGGTATAGGTGAGAAAGACTGAAAATAAAATCATACACCTTATTCATAGACAAGGAAATCTGCGCTATGGACTTAGACCAACATTATGATAACATCGAATAAAGATGGACTTATGCTAACAATCACTGATGGACTTAGACACATCATCAGTGATGGAACCTGGGGTCATTGGTTGTTTCGGGTCTCGCAACATCATACACCCTCAACCGGGCGACCCAGCCGGGATTGATCCAGTCCCAACTTGTGTCTAAGTAGCATGTACCCACGGATCACCCCTCTTGATCCACAGCCATCTAGAGGCCTTTTCAGTTGCCTCTGTGGTGGTCTTGATGGCCTTTCTCTGACGTGCACCTGTGACTCCAAGCATGCTGTATGCTTTGCAGAGAGATCGTGCTGCAAAGCCTCTACAGCCCACCTCTATTGGTACACACCGGGCACGCCACCCCCGTCTGCGGCACTCCTCTACTAAGTTGGCATACTTGGCACGCTTTCTCTCATTGGCCTCTTCCATGCGCTCCTCCCAGGGAACTGTCAGCTCCAGTAGGACCACCTGTTTGGTTGAATCTGAGAACAGAACTCTGTCTGGTCTCAGGGTGGTTTCCACAATGTGCTCTGGGAATCTGAGCTTCTTCCCCAGTTCGGCCTTCATCTGCCAGTCCGGTGCGGTTCCAAGGAGTCCCGCTGCCCCCCTTGGCTTGGGCTTAGGCTTCTCCCCTGCTCGAATGAAAGCAATCGCCTGCCTTGCTGGTTGGAGAGGCTTGTTCTGGGTGATGCTGGTGAAGATGGTTTCTGCTATTGCCTTCAGCACCTGGTTGTGGCGCCAAGTGTAGCGTCCTTCTCCCAGGGCTTTTGAGCAACAGCTGAGGATGTGCTCTGCCTTCTGAGGCACAAAGGACATGATGGTGCGTCAACCTTGCCCCAGCAGAAGAGGTTGGATGGGCTGGGTAAGACGTCATAGACTGACGCAATCAGGAACTTGATCCGGTAAGGCTCAGCTTGCCAAAGCTCAGACCAGGAGATCTTGCGGTCCACTGCCTGTTCCCATCTCGTCCATGCGCCTTGCTGTCGCATCCCCACCATCTGGCTAGCACGCAGTTCCTCCACGCCAGCTCTCACTTCCTCTTGGACCAATCGGCGTCTGTCTTTGCCCAGGGCTTTGTCGTAGCGTGTGGTTGCAACGCTACCAAGCCCTGCTCGTCCAGATGCCACTGGGCCGACCAGCACGCTGTGACGCAAGCGTCACAGCGTGCAAGAAGCAGCCTGCTCGACTGCTTCCTGCGCCCTCCACTTCCTTCCAGTCCTGACTTCGATGCCAGCCTGGGAGACCTTTGGATCACTGGATTCCCTGTACTGCAGCACCTCTCTTGCACGGGTTACCATGAACTCCTCATTCAGGCTGCTAATGGGGAGCTTCAGTTTGTTGTTGTGCCCGTATAGAGCGATGCTACTCAGGCTTCGTGGCAGGCCCAACCATCTACGTAGGTAACGGCTGATCCTCCTCTCGAAGCCCTGTACAGTTGTTATTGGGAAATCATACACAAGCAGGGGCCACAGAATCCTGGGGAGAACACCGTGCTGGTAAATCCAGGCCTTGAATTTACCAGGCAGACCCGACTTGTCCACTGCTGTCAGCCACGCCTCCAGCTCCCGATTTGTGGCCTTGATGGATGCAGCGTCCTTCAGGGTGCAATCAAAGGTCTTTCCGAGGCTCTTGATGGGTTTCTCGGTGACTGATGGAATCTGGGTGCCGTCCAGAGAGAAGGAACTTGTCAGTCACTTTCCCTCTCTTGAGCACCAGGGACCTAGATTTTGCAGGCTTGAAACACATCCGAGCCCAGGTGATGATCTTCTCCAAGCCCTGAAGGATCCATTGGCACCCCGGCACTGACGTCTAGGGATGGGAATTGAGAACCGGTTCTTCCTCAGAACCGGTGCCCAGTGTATCGATTCCTCGGTATCATTAGCATGCCTGCTTAACGAATCCGCTTATCGGTTCCGCTCGTTGCAAATGCGTGATGACGTAACACACGTGCTGCGTTGTTTTGGTTCAGAGCGCAGCAAACATGGCGACGCGGCAGAAGCGCTCTAAAGTCTGGTTACATTTCTCGCGAAAAGACGACAAGACTGTCACTTGCAACACCTGTAAATGTTTAATTTCATCAAAAGGGGGGAACTACCTCCAATATGCATAAACATTTGGCCACACAGCATGCAATTCATTTGCAGGACTGTCGCGTTTTTGATACTCTACTTAGCGACGCAAGTCAGTCAAGCAGCAGCGGAGTTAACCGGAGGCCATCTGTTAGAGGGCAAACATGATCATTTTTCTGCACAAAAATTGTTAATTTTTGTAGTTGTTAAAAGTTGTAGTTGTGGTCTTATCTTTTAAGAAGACTTTGTTGTATTTTTTATGTCAGTTGAATTTTGTTTCAAGTTGAATGCAGATGAGCACTGTTAATATTCCAAAAGGCATAAGCTCTTCCTTGACTGTTTTTAGTTTTTATGGCACATAATGGCAGTTGGGCTTAAAAAGTCAAACATTTATTTTTTTTGTCTGGACCAATTAATGTGAAAATCAGATATTAAAGAGAGTCAATACAAACAAAGAAAGTTGTACTTATTCCCTCACCCAATGAAAATCGATAAGATAATCGATAAGGAATCGGATCGATAAGCAATATCGATAATGGAATCGGAATCGTTAAATTCTTATCAATTCCCATCCCTACTGACGTCGTCGTTACTGTCAGGTCGTCCATAAAGGCTCTGATGGGGGGCTGGCGGACTCCAGACTTGGTGAGCGGACCTCTGCACTCGACTTCTGCTGACTTGACCAGCATGTTCATGGCCAAGGCAAAGAGAATCACTGAAATAGTGCATCCAGTGATGATCCCTTTCTCCAGATTTTACTGTCCCAGAGGTGACTCTCAGCTTGAAACTCTTGTAATAGTCCAAGATAAGGTCCCTAATATTACCTGGGACATGGTGCCGGTCCAGTGCTATTTCCACTAGCTTATGAGGAATGGATCCATAAGCGTTGGTGAGATCGAGCCACAGCACTGCTAGGTCTCCTTTCCCTTCTCTTGCCTCTCTGATCAACTGCGTGACCACACCTGTATGTTCGAGGCATCCTGGCACCTCTGCAATTCTCCATTGTTGGGCTACTTTTCCCCTCCGTCTGTGTCGCCCTTGGCTGCTGATTCTAGGATCGTATCCACATCATCATCGAACTGGAGCCACTGTCTCTCCTTACTGGCCGGAGGCCACTTGACCCGACGATGTGCGGTTACTCTGCCTGGGTCTGGGGCTACTGGTACGTGGAGGTTCCGAGCACTGTGGGGTGACTCCGGGCCTGGCTCCTCCTGCGTCTCATCAGGGGTGATCCCTGTGCGCTGTATCAGTTGCTCCTTCAACAAGCATTTCATCTTGCCCTGGTGGATCTTCAGGCCACGCGGGTTTTTGCATACTTTGCCGCAGACACATTCTGCAGTCGTTGTCGATAATCCGTCTGCGTTTGTCATTAACTGTAGGTCCGTCCTATTGGGGTGCTCATTCTCCCCCCCTCTCGGGCACCCCTGGGGGTATATTACATTAAGGCTTTCCGTAGCTGATTTGGGTTCTTTCCTCACGGAAGTTGCAGGTTGGGTTGCTGGCCCTTCCTGCCCCGGTTGCCGTCTCTCCGAGCTGTCCACTGTCTCTCCAGTTGTCGCCACACTATTCATGGTTGTTATCCAGTCTGTTCCTGAACGTCACTGGCCAGGCCAGGGTAATATATAAACACCAAAAAACAATTATATATTAGTATAGCAGAGGGCTCACCATTTGTAGTTCCCGATGACACTGATGGTCTGGTCGGCGTCGGTTGCCCAGGTGACCGGCCTCTGGGTAACAACTTGGCGCAAGGTGAAAACATGGGGCCCTGGGTCGGTGAGGTTGATGTGGTACTCAAACACCCCCGTCTGGTCGGCAAAGTCGGGCGCCTCCGTGAAGGGAGGGTTGGCTGTAAGCCACATGGGGATGGATAGGAGGCCGACAGAAAGTTGGCAACACCAGAACTAACCGTCGCTCAACACACCGTTCAATAATTGCACAACAAGGTTAACATCTGTGTGGAATGTATTCACCACCTACCAACATTAAAGTCATCCTTGTATGTTTTGGGGAAGGGTGCGGAGGGAGGGGGGTCTGGGAAGCTGCCTTTCAGACCGCTGGTGAGGCTGGTGAGCGTGTAAACCTCATCCTCCCTCAGATTCAAGGTGAACGAACCGTCAGAGAGCTGGAAGAATCAGGAGATAGTAAAACCACACGTTAAACACCCAGGGAAACGAGTGCATTTTTGTCAATAATTGACCCAAAGAAATGCTTATTTTGTTGTTTGTGAGTTAAAACCAGACTCCTGGATCTCTGCAAACGTGCAACGTGTCTTATTCTTAGGTTTACCTTGAGCGGTGAAAGTTTTTCAAAAAACGTTGGCTTTTGTGTCTTGAAGTTAAATCTTGACCGCCATACTTGTAATTGTGCGAGAGAGGCCTAGGAGGAGAAAATAACAAATTCCACACTTGCATTAGGAGCTCTGTTTCTGAAGCGCTGTTATCCTACTGCCATTTCATTAAAGTCAAAAAATTACTTACAAAGGAGCCTTTCAGCTGGAATGTTGTATTTTGGGATGTCACATTGAACGCTGGGAGTGGAGGCCTTACGCAGACTGAATGGTCATGAGTCTAAAGAAAATTCAATACATATTGGAAAAATCAAGATTATGTCACATAATGTTATGACTATTTCAAACTCAAAAAGTGGGCTCTTGTGAGTATGGGTATCTTTGTAACTGTCCAACTTTGCCCTCAAGTCAACAAGGAGAACATAGGTTCTTACTAATCAGGTGGTCAATGGCAAAAAGAGCAAAACATACCATGGTTTCTATAACAACCGTGAGGTCGCCTTTGCCATTAGTTAGAGCCACGTAGCTCCCACCGTGCGCTAAATGCCCCACAGTCTGCAGGTAGGTCCACCCGGGCTGGGTGAACTGGGTCGTGTGGGCTGGCAAGGAGAGAGCATGCCAACGTTTGGGTTATGCTACTAAAATGATAACTTGGTTCATTAGACTAATACGATCACAACTACATGCCGAATCAAGCAAAGGATCTTTCTGCAAAATGCCAATGAGACCAACTGAGACTTTTTGACAGACACCGTTGGCAGGGTGTCGACCATTATGTGTGATTATTCATCATTGTGCATAAACGTTTATACATGACAGAGGATACAGCAAAATAAATCAAAAGTCTAAAAATAAAATGAACATTTAAATGAAAAACTAAACGTGTGCACATCTTCATGTTTTGAGTGTATATTCGTTCACGTTTCAAGCCAATGTCTAACATCCACATGGCTGTGTGGCATTGTTGTCCTTAGAGGCAGACCTGAGATCCAGATGGGCGACTCCACCACGTAGTTGCCGCTCCAGGGCTCCTGTGCCGTCATCAGCCCGTCCCTGCCAAACGGCAGCTCCCCGTAGTAGCTGGCCACCAGGTTCCACGATATGGTGCTGGAAGAAAGCACCAGGTGGGCGTTCAATGGTGAACCATAAGAACTTTGACGAACGTTAACATTATCTAGGGCAGTCAAGTTCTGGTCGGTCAGTCTACATGCACTTGTTCGACAAAGTTGTCATTGGTCGATCGCTGGGGTTACTTTCATAACGACCACTTATTCCCCCACTGGACTCACGCAGTCATGAGTCCATTGACGTAGTTCTGGTTAAGGATTCGCGCCCAGCAGCCTCCACCGACTTCGTTGTTGAACGTGCTGTAGTCCTCCGATGACCACAGCTTCTTCTGGGTCTTTAGAGCCTCCAGCACAGTGGTAGTGCCTGGGTAGTGTGCCCTGTTGAGATGAAGAACCACCAATCCCTCATCAGCATTTCACTTCACGCATCTTTCAGCTTGGTGCCTGAGAGCTGGTACAAGCTTAACTTTAGATTCCCTAAAAATTGTCCGGCAAGAGGCAAGCATTTCCAATGGTGGATTAGTTGGTTTAGAGTTCACGGCATATCTTAAAAATACAATTGTTAGCAATAAGCGTCAAATCTGAAATCACTGATGTTGGCAAGCAGTGCAAGACAACGGCGAATCCCCAACGCTAGTGGAGCAGTCATGAGCCACAGCGAGAACGCAGGCGGAATCTATCAGGGGAGTCATGTGCTACGCGCGAGAAAAGCCTCGATAGGGGACGTACCCTATCACGTCTATGGCTCGTCGGAGCTCCTGGTCGAGCAGCATGAACAGGCTAATGGGCTCCCACAGGTTATCGCTGGCTATGATCCTGACACTCTCCAAGCCACTCTTGTCTAGAGTGTAGCGCAGGAGCTGCCAAGCGGCGTCATGACGACGGGGATGAAAACAGGAGAGGAGAAAGAGGGAGAACAGTGAGTGGCAGTTATGCTAATGCCACTTCATACTTCATAAGAAATAAAAAAAACACATTTAATGAGTTTTTTAATTTGTTTTAAAGCCACAAAGCTGGCTGAAGGACGAAGTAAAAAGTGAATAAAAGAAAAAGCGTTAAATTAATTCCATTCTTTATATTGGTAAATTTGGACCGGAGAAAAAAAAGAAAAAAACAGCCACAAACATTATCCACCAGTGGAAATAGGTTTTGTAAGGTTATACTTCCTTGTTGCTCATAAATGGGACCATTACCTGCTCAGTTGGACAAAAGGGCTTTGTTGAATATATCTATATCCTGACGGGCCACCTTTGTTACTTACCCAACCACTTCAACTGCATCGTTGAGGTAGGGGTCAACCACCATAGAATTGGCGATGTTCCAATCACCGTCAGCAGCAATGATACCGATATCAGTAAGGCCCACTTTATCCAACATGTCCCGGAGCACCTTGGCAGCAGAGGACATGCTCTCAGGCATGAACAAGGCTATACATTGGGTCATTTATGAGGTACTGGGCTGCTGCGAAATAATTTAAGGTAATTTAGGACCAAGAATAGCAAATGTCGGTGGCTGTTTCTTCTTTCTGTGGCTCCGTTCATTCAAAAAGCCATAATTTAGGTAAAAACTGTGTGAGTATAATTTGTAAAATGTAGCAAAGGATTTAAAGGAAAACAAACTAGAGACATCAGCAGGTTAGTTAAATTAAAATGAACTCCAGGTGATCTGGTCCAGGTGTCATCTGCACTTGCTTTAACAGCAGATGGCCTCAAACCATGATATCCAATCAGAGAAGACTATAGTAGCCTTTGTTTGAAATGGCATTGTTTGTGCTGTGCTTGTGGTTACACTTTTAGTGTATGCTTTAAGTTACCTTTATGTACTTGCTGTCAAAGTTGCGCTCGTTCCAAATCTAAGTGGATAAAATTGCAACACAGCAAATTAGCTTGGCTGTTGAAATGAAACCAGTCGACTCGAGGAAAAAACACAAAGCAGTCAAAAAATTGGTCACGAATGAGGTGCTGAGGCAGGGATTCTGATCAGAGTACACACCCCAACATAGTTGATGTCCAGGTCGTGGTACTGTTTGGCTCCTATGATCCAGGAAACCACGTAAGTGGCAGTGATGTCAGGGTAGTCATAGGGCCAGTTCTTCCCATGACCAACCCAGCCCGGAAAGGCCCATGGCAAACCTGGGTGCGCAAACCAAAAGTGCACACAGCAACACAAACACACACACAATCCCAAAATCCAAGAATGTCAGCAGTGAGATCATGACAGTATACACATACCTCAGCAACTTGAAGAAACATGCATCTGTTAATGTTTAACTAAGGTTTGGCCACTCTCAAATGGATTGAAAATTTGTCAAAATAAAATAATGCCGCGGTTTCCATAACTCTTTGAATAAGTTGTCATGTCCTGTCTATATTTACAGACAGGCTGGAGTTCCTCACCAATAAGTGTTATGTTGGGGTTCCTCTTCTTGGCCTCTTTCATGAGCCACCACTCATAACCCCGGAAGAAGTTCTCGTCATTTTCATAGTGCATGTGAGATGGCTCTGTGCCATCTATAAAACAGGAAAATCATTTATTTGACCATTATATTTGCTGTGTGCAAATATGCATAGGTATAAATTTGTATATATACATTTATTTTTAAACAACAACTCATTGTAGCCTATAATAGAATACAAACAGTCTGGTACACATGCTAAAATCCATAATTATTTGTTACCTGTGGTTTGTGCATCGCCTCCAATTTCCACCTTTAGTATGTGCAAAGAGGCCCCAAAGTTTGGCTGAAAAGCAATTGTGTGTTACACACGGTTACAGTCGGAGGAGTGAGATGAATAGTACAAACAAGTAGCAATTAAAGTTATTACCTTGAAAAGGTAATCCAATATCTGACTGCGGTACGGCTCTGCGTAATTCACAAGTAAGCGAGACGTTGCCTGCTATATATATATATATATCAAAATGACAACAATCAGTGGGACATAAGTTCATAAATCATAAGTCAACACTGTGAATAAACTCCATACGAACCAGGAAGTGGAACAAAACAAACCAACTCACCCCTCCGCCACTCAAACCTCCAATTCCGTCAAACACTCTCCCGAGTCCTACTTTGTCGTCTAAGACGTACTGATCTGTTACAGAAATTGCTATTGTAAAGAATCGACATAATAATATTATAAAGGATATCATCATGTACAGCAGCAGTGGAGAGGTAACAGCAGACTGCTGAAGTTGCGCGCGGCTGCTTTCTCTCAGCTTGACCACGCCTCTTTTAGAGTCACGTGAAAGTTCTTTCGAAATCACGTGTGCTTATACTAATATGGTGATTCCGGGGTATGACTTCCTAGTACTTCTGATTATACTAGTATATAATATTTATTTATATAATATGTAAGATTTTACTGACTCCTGAAATATATATGTTTATGTTTTGGTGTTGAATTTTTATGTATTGTGCGTTTTGGTATTGTTTTTACCAACGTGTAAAACCTTGCCTTAATTACTTATAGGCCTCCGTCATCCTTTTATGCTCATAATATGTTTATTGATTAGTGATTTAATGTTGACGCAGTTTGCAGCCATCTCCTGGCTGTACATGCAATAACACACACACACACACACCACACACACACACACCACACACACACACACACACACACACACAACACACACACACACACACACACACACACACACACACACACACACACACACACACACACACACACACACACACACACACACACACACGTTATCTAACATACTGGGGTACAAGAAACATCTCCTTTTCCAGGTAAATACGCTTCCTATAATTGCTTGACTGATTGACTGGCTCTTATTTTTGAAAGCCCACCAATGCAAAGTCCACCGGTCGCTAGCCATATACATGCCATAGAGTCCTACATTAGCACAATAAGTTGGCATTTGTAACTAAGGCTTTCAATGGTTAATATAAATATTTGATATTGTGGAGATGTGATATTGTCAAAAACAGGTCAAATGAGCATGACACATGATTCTGAGATATGATAACAATATCTTGTGTTTGGAATTCCTAAAAGGTGTTGGCAGATGAGTTACTGTACAGTAGTCTGTATGAAGAGCATCTGCCACGCAGGGAATCTGAGCAGCAATTAGGTCCACAAATCTGTCGTGTCTGGCAATACAGAGTCCTTTAAGTGATGGGCAACTGTTCATGATGTGGGCTACTGACCCCAGGTGTTGACAGGGGTCATGCAGCGAGCAGAATGCAGGGAAACATAGTGAAAGGCTGTATTTAGTCAGACGTGCTTTTATACAGAAAACAAGGATCTCCTCACTGATCGTGGCATTGCTGTAGGTGGTGTGTGAGACTGAGTTGTCTGCGGAGGGCAGTTTTGCCAACTTTCCCTGGAATTTTAGACTGGGGCAGTACTCCATATTTTGGGCTCTCTGAATAGACAGAAGAGTCTGCCTTGATGTTCTGGGCTGTGGCAGGTGACCAAGGCTGTTGTGATGTAGCCTGGCTTCCACAACGACAGATGGGTCCTCTACGACTGCATCAGAGCCCTCTACAGGTTGGAGATGGGAAGTCCACTTCAGTTCAGTGCCTGTCCTCCGGCATAGATTGTTTAAGTCTGGCCCGCCTGATGACACACCAAAACCTTGGGCTCGTCCATCCAGATATCAATCGGGCTTTGTGTTGGGGAGGTGAAACAGTCTCGTGCCGGGGTACTCCCACATGCAGTTTGAAACTCCATCCTATCTTTCCTGGAAGATAAAGCATATTGTGCATTAAGACATAGCCATTTCCTAACCATGTTTACGGTTTGGTCGTCCATTTCACACAATACTTTTTGTTGAATATGGACATTTGCAAAAAGATGTTGAATTTTAGAAAAATCAATGCATAATGCATATTGCATATTGCTTGCAGTTTAAAAGTTACATGAACAGGTGCTGCGTCGACGAGGTCCAGTCAGGTGATAAACTGATGTGCCATGCCATTACCTGGCTGATTCCACTCTCCATCGATGTTACATTTGTGGCCCAGGTAGTTATAGGTTTCATGTGTGGCGTACAATCTGATCTAAGATGTGAAAAGAGTGGGACTGGTCAGCTTTTGATCTATACCAGCGATTGCCACCACTTCTTCTCTCATATAAAACTGCACATTTGCTGTGTTTAACCTGTAGGCCAGACCATTTTCAGGAATCTACCCCTGCATGACAACATGTTTCTAATCACACGTTCATCTCGGGATGCGATGGCCACATCATCAGCAGGGATGCTTTTGTGCTCGTGATATTGTGTTTGTTGATAGTGAATTTATGTTGAAGCAGTTTACAGACATCTCCTTAGTACATGCTATAACACACACACACACACACACACGCACGCACGCACGCACGCCGCACGCCACGCACGCACGCACGCACGCACGCACGCACGCACGCACGCACGCACACACACACACACACACACACACACACACACACACACACACACACACACACACACACACACACACACACACACACACACACACACACACACACACACACAGAGAACACAGAATAAGTCTCCAACATGACAAACATTACCATATATAATCACAACATGATGTGTATAAGTAGAACCGACTATCTTACAGTACAGCACTACAAGAAAAAACAGGGCCCACTGATACTCATATCAGTATTCAGTATAGGAACATTGGGCCACTGGTATAATGGTAAACCCTTTCTTCTTAGCAGGTAATTGCGCTTCCTTCTTCTGATATAATCAAAACAATATTTGTTTATACTACCTGGGGTTATTATACGGGTGTGCAGCAATTGCTCTTTATAGGTTCACATTGTTATTTAGAATCATCACATTGTCTTATTTATCTAACTTTGTAGTTCATATTAAGATATTTCTTTTATTTGTATTCATTAAAAAAATAATCAACTTACCTTTATAGCTACGTCTTTATTTCCCTCATATAGTCGTCAATAAAATGGGATTATTAATTGATTTAATATATTCTTTGTTCATGTGAGGCCTATCATGACGTTAGGTATAATCTGCTTTCATCTTTGCGTCCACGATATCTACAATGCTGCAAACAACCACTTGGTGGCAGTAGAGCACAAGGTTAACGGGGAGCCTCGGTCAATCAACGCACCCACGCACACACGCACATTTTCAGTAAGGCCACAATTACTACATAGAAATGTAATTGTATTTCTGTCAAACTGATTAGCTCTTCAGACTGGTTCATGGTGAAACAGCATTTAGCCTGCCAGAACCCAAATTATTTTTTGGAACAGATTGCCATATATTTACTTTACAAATTCGCATATTAGGCCTATGCAGTATTAGAAAATTGAGGGCACTTGAACAACTTTTTTTTTGTGCGAACACCTTGCTTCATTAGCCGACCTGCCACCTATGTAAAGGGCAGTGTACCCTTTTGGCTCATTCAAAATGCTGCTTTGAATGCTTGTTTTCCCATGTACTAATTTGACATTTTATATTATTTCAGAATAGTTTATCTTCTTCCAAACAAGAAGACATGTAGCTGACTCAAAATAAGGGGTAAGGTCCCTTTTTTTTTTTTTTACCAAATGAACTTTCACAAAGTCGATGAAAAGGTTTAGAAGTCAATGAAACAGTCAGTGGTTTAGAAAATGGCTGTCGATTTGCATACTGTGACATTTTAGAAGTGGCACACCCAGAAAATATTTTAGTGCAATCAACAGCAACAGCCTCAATAATAATCAGGACTTATTTTCTAAATTCAAACTAAACTCAACATTGTTGCTGTTCATTCCAAAGGTGTGTTTAACAAATGTGACTGTTATAGTAAAAAAAAAAGATACAGATAAATTTATCAAAATGTTATATAAAACCGTTGAAATCTATTAGGCTATTTGCAATAGGCTCTTCCTATACGAGCCAAATTGCTCACAGTAAGCAACCATTCTCACTCTAAAGATGTTGACCATATGCAACTCAATATCGCAAGCTTCACTGATAATGAATGTAATGTACTGTCAGTCTCGTTGCTGTTGATAGAGGTGCTCCAATTGCTTTGGTCAAAAGCCAAGTAATTTATCGAAATAGGAAAAAAGGCAAATATTTTAAAAATTCCTACATTATACATACATGCACATTCTGTTACAGGCCAAATTATGTTCTTTCTGTGGTTTTATTTGGTATGATTGAATATTTGTACAACTCTCCATTGGAGTCCATTTGTCATTCATTATTTATTCCTTCACATTGGTTATTCAGATAGTTATGGGGACAGTTTATTTTAAATCCAGGATGCCTTCCAGTAACTACTAATTCCAGTAATGCTAAATCTATTCTGTCATTTTGGCCTTTTTGATCAACTGTGCCCATAACCACCGTCTAAGCCATGGTACGAACAAACCATCACAAAAAAGGTACAGACATAATTTTCACTCGCAATGACCTCTTTTGATAACTTGAATTGCAATATGGCAACATGACCATGACCACAACATTACCATAAATGGGTCTGTTGGTTATGTTCCATGCTGGCACTGAGTAGCTCAGTGATGAATTCCATAAATTTATGTATTCTTCATCCAAAAATGTGAATATATTCAAGAAAAAATCGACGGGCACTGCGTGGTCTAACAAAGCTGCCTCTCTTCATTCCAACGTCTTATCATCAGCTGTAAAAACAAAAGATGTAGAGCCCTCCTACTTTTGAATTGTGTTTGTTTATCACACTTTTATTGTCTACATTCTTAACCAGGCTGGAGTAAAGAGAGCTTCCCTGCAGAGCCCCCAGTGAGAGCCTTTGTGCGTTCAGTGATTACTGCCTGCCCCTCTTACTGCTCTGTGGACACAGTGGCTTTAGTCCAATTTGAATATGAGCCTTTCCTTGAAAGTTTGGTCAATATACGGAATTTCCTTTTTCGAGAGTCTCAGCCGGGATTGCAGGACACATTAAAGCTCCAGTTAAATACAGATGACATAAAAGGAATAAAAACCACAGTTAAATTAAATGATTCTGTTGGCAAAGCAGATGGATTTCACATGGGAGTGAATTGCCAAGCACTTTGCAACACTGTTTGAAATGCCTAACAGCAGTTGGTGCAGGTTTAAGCATAAATACTTACACCTGCACTATATAACTTTTTTACGGCACCCATTTGTTAAAAATGTTTATTTTATTCCTTTTATTGGTTAATGGATGGTCAGTTGATCGATTCAAATGAACCGTCTTTCATTATCAATTAAAAACATACATATACCGACAAACAAACTTAATGATTTTACGGCAAGGGTATTTACATTTACATTTACATTTAGGGCATTTAGCAGACGCTTTTTAATCCAAAGCGACTTACAATAAGTACATTTGTCATAAGAAGTGCAACAATATATCGCTATCGGTACAGTAAGGATGTTCATAGAACCAAGTGCAAGTACAACAATCACTAGGCTAACCAATTCCCCGTGTTACAGCAATGATAGCAGCTACTGCAGTTGCTACACAGTTAAGTACTATAATACAATACAATACAACACAATACAATACAGTGTACAATGGTGGAGGGGGGAGGGTGGCTATGCAGAGTCGAGGTGGACTCTGAACAGGTGAGTCTTGAGTCGGAAGATAGTGAGAGACTCTGCGGTCCTGAGAACGGCAGGGAGCTCGTTCCACCACTGTGGCCCCAAAACCGAGAAAAGTTGTGACTTTGCTGAACGACCTTTGCTAGCTCTTAGCGATGGCGGTACCAGATGATGGCGGTATTTACGTGTACAGTGGCACTTTTGATTAGACACCAAGATGGATTTATTTAGCATTTCCAGGTATGTTTAGACACAGTAGGCCCATCGGGAAAGCAGTGGATTGGAATCCTAGCCTGTTTCATGGTCCAGCCGGTCATTACAGCTGTCCGTTTCGTGCCTTATGTGTAATGTTTCCTTTGTGAAACATTGGAATTCAAGGGCATTCAAGGACCTCTTTATCAAGAAATTGATATATTTTCAGTCATTGTTGTCTTCACTTTAGCTGTGATAGAAGGATGTAGCAAGACTCCCTCCAGTTTTTCTTCTTCTTTGGAATCTGTAATTTATTTTGTTAAAAGAGCTTGCTTTTGTTCCTGACAAGAACCCACTGGGCCTTTCAGTGAAATAGCTTTTCCAATCAGAGAGAGAGAGAGAGAGAGAGAGAGAGAGAGAGAGAGAGAGAGAGAGAGAGAGAGAGAGAGAGAGAGAGAGAGAGAGAGAGAGAGAGAGAGAGAGAGAGAAGAAGAGAGAGAGAGAGAGAGAGAGAGAGAGAGAGAGACCAAATCGATTAATAGCTCAGTAGGAAACAGTTTTTCCCGGCTTCATGGCTTATCAGTCCGATTGTTGGATACCCCCTCCACTCCAAAAAGATTGCAAGTTGAAGTCACTAGCTTCACATGTGGTATGTATTAAGACCAAATGAATGTCTGTGTGTGTGAGTGATATGTTATAGATATATATATTATATATATATATATATATATATATATATATATATATATATATATATATATATATATATATATATGTTCACTCCAAGAATCACAGTGCATTTAGCATGGGCGAATGGACCCTATGATCAGACTAGCTGCACTCAAATGCTACATCACTGCAATTGGTCAAATTGTTAAGAATACAATAAACTGCTGATTATATGGAGAATTTACCAGGTGTGTTCCAGAATTTGTTGGGGCATACAGCGTGATGGCCAGAGGTCCCAGATGAGTGAGCACTAAAAAGGATTCCCCTGTTGAAGTTTAAACCACAACATAAATTGTCCAGGAGGGGAAATAAGCAGGGAACGTAGAATGGCAGTCCGGGCATTGCACCCTTCACTTGGCCTCCATGCCATTGGATTCACTGGCCTGCAAAAATATCACAATATGCAGAATGAGCCAGAAATTTGTCCGGCTTCAAACTTCCAAGCCCGTGTTAATATACAAGCCAGTCAAAACCTAGATTGAGCTAAATAGTCTCTTAAAGTTGTTTGATTTAATGTCACATCCACTTTACCCACTTTGAAATGCAAGCGTCTTTGCAGGGGGGGATACAACACCGCTAGGCACGTTTATAGAAGCAGCACAGTTAGCACATGAGTCAAAAGGATTACTTGAATCATCTGTGGCATGGCTGAGAGAGCCCTGAAATGAGATGCATGGATATCAGTTCTAAAGCAATTTCAATCTGTGGATAAATAATGTATGCAGTAATATTCTGACCCAGCTCTATGTCAGAATGTGTTTTTTGTGTGTATTTAAGTTGGTAGTTTAGTGGTAAATATACCAAAACCTTCAAAGCTCTATTAACTTTGTGTTTATTCAACTTTCTCATCTTGCAAGCACAGATTTAAAGATTAAATCTGTGCTTATTGACGATGGGTTACTTCAATTACCATTCCTCAGCTAAATGAATTTGTCGGTGCGTCTTTGTAGCCTCACATACTCGGAAAGAGAGCAAGACAGAGAGACGGAGAGATAGGCTGATCGACAGGCCGACTGACAGAGACAGACGGACGGACAGACGGTGAGAGAGGGACGGGGGGGGTTGTCTCTTTGCATGTCTCTGTACTTCAAAAGAAAGACCTTAATGGAGTGGTCGAGCCTTTTTTTTAGTTTTAGTCGAACCAAGCTATAGTCAGACCTACAGATCTGTTAGACCTCTACATCATCCCCACTATCCCCTCTCCTGACCCACGTTTCTCTGTCTTAACTGCCCCATGTCATTCAACCCCCCCCCCCCCACCCCGGTGAACTCCACAAGCAGCACACGTCAAAAAGCTAACATCAAACTGCAGCCTTCCTCCTCTGCCAAATGCACGTCATGCTTTCCCCTTACTCTCCTCGCTTCCCTCTCTCTCTTTTCCTCCTTCCATCACAGTCCCTCACTCATTGTCCTCCACCTGGAGATCAGGCCTCCCAGTTTCGGCTCTCAGCAGAGATCCCTGCCTGCCAACCCCCGCCCTGCCGGCAGGTATCTCCCCTCCTGTCTCTCCCTTCTGCCTCCCCCCACAGCACCCTAATGGTTGTTGCTGATCTCAAAATTCTAATTAAGCTATTGTTCATGGAATTGAGGTGAGCAAGGCCAGAATCAGCAGGAGATGCGACCAGAAGCGCCCTCTACGGATTGGCTGTAAGACAGTGTACTGCCCACCTAACTCGTCATCATCCAGAACCCACGTCCGAACCTACCTGTTGAACACTGCATAGAACACCCGACCAGTGCTCCCTGTCCAACGGTTAACGTGTGTGTGTGTGTGTGTGTGTGTGTGTGTGTGTGTGTGTGTGTGTGTGTGTGTGTGTGTGTGTGTGTGTGTGTGTGTGTGTGTGTGTGTGTGTGTGTGTGTGTGTGTGTGTGTGTGTGTATATGAAGGTATATTTGTGTATATGTATGTAGGCCTTTGTGTGTATCCTACCTACTTCTATTTCTGTTTTACCATTTCTCCTCATTTTGTAGAAAAATGTGTGTAAATGTAGGTGAACAAGTGTCTTTGCGTACCCCAGAAAGCGCTTCAACGTAAACATAATTTAGCTATACACTCTGGACAGCTATGCATTAATACTCCCTAAAGCCCAAGATGTAAATGGGATGACACAGTAAGTTACACATGATGGAATGAAACATGTATGAACAATTCAATCAATTTCACTTAACTTGCTCTTAATTATTTCTACCGGATGTAGAATAACTATTACCGCAGTACCATGAAATTTGTATAATTTGATAAATAATGTAAGTTCATGTTGAATGAGCACATTTATCAGAGGACAAAGCTACCCAAGGGGTATTGCAGCCAGTGCTGTCAAGGCAATAATACTTTATTTCATTCCTGCACCTCCATAATACATATACAGAAAGGCAACAAAATACAGAGCCATACTGTACATTGGGAAATGTTGAATACTCCTGTGGGAGACTTTACAAGTCAGTGGATTCTCTCATAAAACAAACCATAGAAAATGTGTTTGTCTTTATACTTTCTGAGAAACCATTGCTTTAAGAGTGGGTTCAACGCCTGTCACATTTTGGTTAGCTTTTACAAGACGTTCTGTCATGAGCCAGAAAAAGATTGGACAGTTCAATTACTTGCAAGGTATGGAGAGCTGGAAGGCTAAGACACTGCACTCTGTCTGCCCTCTGATCAACGCTCACCGAAGAACAGACACATATCAAGTGATGTGCATTATAATAAACGTAGTTCCATGCAACGATAAACGGGTCCTGCATGTTAGGGCAAGCTTGGTGAGCATGACCTTATGCATACATAATAGTAGACATTGTTTGGATTTCATGCCACCTTGCCACGTCATACATAATAAATGTTTGGATGTGGTCAGACTAAAACTGTGGACCTCATGCACGTCAGCCCAGGGCTTTACCACAGGATAACAAGGACATATCAATCTATCAGGGTAGATCAGTGCAGATTGATCTATCCTGGTAAAGATGAGGATTGCACACTGAGTGTCCCTGTTTTTCTAAAGTGTTACAAATCTGCTTTAGCCTTTTGTGTGTGATTCATTACTATTGCGCTATCGATTCTGTGCATGGGGCAGATATCGCGTGCAAAACAGGTCAACAGCTTGCTTACACACTGCAGGTACTGGAGATGGCACACCATGAATCTGCACGTGTGTGTACTTTGCAACCCCCCCCCCCCCCCCCCCCCCCACACACACACACACACACACACACACCTCTCCCGGCGAAATGGACCCAAATAAAGGCTGATGTTGACAGATTCCGGAGGCTATTTGCTGTAAATTGCCTTCCCGAGATCGATGCCTCGATCAATTGCAACACAGCAATCATCTCCAAATTTGTGTCATTTTCTATTGTCATCGTTAGCCCCTGGGGTTTCGAGGGGCAAGGCCCTGACTCTTTGGAGAATATCCATTGCAAACGACCACCTCAGTGAGGTCCTTTAAGAGGCTTGCTGTTATGGAGGGCAGGTTGAGTCACTGGTCACTGTCCCTTATTGGCTGCTTAGCTGAGGAGAATCCGAAAAACATTAAACGTGTGGAGGGAGCAGAATCCTAATTCCCTCCCTGTTCTCTGCAGCTGTAGGATTCAGGACTGAAGGTGAGGAGGGATCTTATGACCCTACCTCCCTCAGACAGGGAAACAAAGAGAAAAGTTTTGCTCTGTTGAGTTAATTTTTATAAGGAGCAGAAACCAACACTTAGCAATGGACACACACAGCACTTAACGTTGTATTCACAAATGTCAAATGATGTGGATCATTTTCTGAACTCAAGCTGACAAAATGTACCTTAATACCAACTTTTAAGTGACTAACAGGCCATAGTAATGGACACAGCTGCAGGCATGCACTTTCACATGTGCCCTCTCCCACAGACTCGTTACGCACAAACACAGATGCACAATCCCTTTATCTCCTCTCTTACAGCTGACATGGGCAGTTATCCGTGTGTGTGTGTGTGTGTGTGTGTGTGTGTGTGTGTGTGTGTGTGTGTGTGTGTGTGTGTGTGTGTGTGTGTGTGTGTGTGTGTGTGTGTGTGTGTGTGTGTGTGTGTGTGTGTGTGTGTGTGTGTGTGTGTGTGTGTGTGTGTGTGTGTGTGTGCGTAGGTGCATGCGTGTGAATGAATCAATCGGACTACGATGCAATCTTTTGCTTAAAAGGAGCAGGCCTGTGTGGCTGTACACCAGGACATACATTCTGATTGAACAGATAATGCATTGCAACCCCCCCATCACAGACACACACACACACACACACGCCACACACACAAGCTAGAAATGGGCTGAGCATCTTGCAGGAGCACTTATAGAAGACGCTGTCTTGTCCAAGGACGTTTGTGCCGAGGGTGCATTTACTATATGGCCGTTTATTCAGACACCTTAACAGAAGTGTGTTGTAAATGGTGAATGGATTTAATTTATAAAGCACTGTTGTAGCCCATAGGGTATGGAGTGAATTTCATGTTGATATTACTTACAGGTATTTAAAAAATCCAAATATGTATATAAGTTTTGTGACGTCAAAACATCATCCATACACTTGAACAAAAACATATTTTCACATCTTTAAATATATATATTGACAAATGTGTATCATTGTTTCTTAAATATGTGAAACTTTTATGAATCTGCTTTGCATATTTGTTGATCTCATCTCGTGGATGCAACCTGCTGTGGAGGCACAAATCTTTTTGGCACTCATTTTACACGACTACTAAAAATATCCACAAATGAATCCACCAATTAGAAGCAAGGATTCTTATCGGAACATACGTTTGTGATGTCTAATCAGCCAAGAGCAATGGATTCCATAGGAGACACAGCCCATTTGTAATTCACTTTTAAATGCATTTTTTATTTATCTGCAAGACGTTTAAATACTCAGATTATACTTCATCAGCACATCTTAATCTGCATTGAGCATGCATGCATCGAGTGAATTATCCCCACTGAATAACTCAATTTAGGGAACGTGATACATCGCTATTTATATGGATTTAGAGTAAATATTTGAGACTTCTAAAGCAACTTTTTGGATTAAAGATCATATGTCTTTTATATTTCAGTTCATTTTATTTTCCATTGATTGCAAGTTGTTAAACTTTACAGTTCATAAAGTTACATTCATTGGGAACCACAACAACATCTCCCAAGGCACCTTCCTGCCCAAGCCTTTAAAGGTGTGTCCAACCCTTTTGCCTCTCTTTTTCTCACTCTCTCTCTCTTTTAGCACAATAACAACAGGGGGATTAAACGGAGCCTGAAGACTCTCTGCAATGAGGGAGCACCCTCACCCTCGCCCAGGAGTCTCAACTCCCTTGAGTTTGCAAGCCTTTTGCTGTTGCTTATTTTTAATAAACCAAACGTTAAGCTTCTCAATGGTGCGGTCTTATTAGGGAAAAAAAAATGCAAATTAGAGTTTGAATATGATAACCTTGCACATATCTTTGTCAATGTAATCTTGGTGGAGACTAGTAGAGGGTAGAGGGAAAGACAAACAGTTTGACATTGAAATCATTTCGGTAATACATAGTCCGACAAGAAAAGATACATAAAATAAGAACATTTAAATACTCATTTATATTATATTTTAAATGTATTTTGTCCTGTTTGGATGTGATTTGATGAACCCTTGTCATTAGCAGATTAATCAATGTTTGTGTCAATGTATATCTTGATAATGGCAGGGTGCATATCAATTCTAACCATTAAGATTAATTCAACTCCATTTATTTTTCAAAATGTGATGGGTGATTCATAAACGATTCCTTCAAAAAAGAAGAAATATTTTGTATGATCTTACGATTCGTATCTGAAAGTGGATCGATCATTCGTCCTTGGATTTGCACATGCGCTGTACCTCTGTTATCCGGTGCGTATAATCGGTATCTTCTCTTGTAGTGGATTGTTTGGATTTTGTTCTTGGTTTTGCGCATGCTCATCACTTTGTTGGGACCCTTTTTCTAGGGGATGTTTAGTTGTGTGTACTAAAGTAGATCCACAGTAGATCCACATCCTCCTCATTACGTAGATTGACTATGAAAAAATTAGAATGTTGACGACACCGTGTACTGTTGTTTGTTTACTTTTCTGCTTAGACTTCCCTTCACCGTGTCACCGTATATCACCCTGTATATGCAGAAAGCTTATTAGACATGACATGGATTATTTTGCTGCACAAATGAACGATCCGACTTGAAAATCACTCTTGCCAATGTATTTCTTAACTACTTAACTTCTTCATCCCCATGCTGATATTCAGCTTTAAATGTCTCTACCTGATTTGATATGTCAAACGTGTGTGCTGTTTAGATATACGAAACCTGGCTTTTGATTAGTGGATACATTCAAGGATTTGTCTTTATCCGTAGTCATGGAAAAATACTGTCTAAATGAGTAAAAAGGATCGATAAGCATTGTTTAAAAATGTCTAAGTATTATTGTCCCCTCAAAGTCCATAGATACAGTCACACAAAGGGGTATGGTCTCTTGCCGTAGGCCTAACCCTTGCAATTTTCTTAACATGGTTTAAAAATCGCACATTACCCAGATAAGTCATTTTACTTGCAACTGGTCTTGCAGAGCCAGCCAGAGCGTTGATTTTGCGTCACATAATGTACCACAAACAGTGATACTGAGAAGGCTGAGACTAGATGCAATCTTACTGTGTTTGTATTTATATTTAACTTTTAAAGACCTAAGATAATCCGTTTTAATCAGATAAACCTCCATAGAAATCGAGAAAGAGACAGAAAATCCAGTGAAGCTACCCTGCTGTTTCATAAATATCACCATATTTGCTGAACTGCTGGAGTGGTTCCTTTACTGCACGTCATATTCGTAAAGTGGGGAGGGTGAAGTAATATACAAAACAAACGAATATATCTAATGGATTTGCCTTGCGATTTACCCGTAACAGAACGTGAATGTTTAAGACAGAAAATCCCTCCCCCCGATCAAAAGAGTTCTCCGAAATGCGATTTCAGTCCAACCCACCTCCTGCATACTGCATCTTGAGCTGGCTTTACTCTCTATCAAAAGTGGTCCGAAGCAATCCCTGTTAATTAAAGCTCATCTACTCAAGCACTGCCATTCCTCTAACAACCCCCCCCTCCCACACACACACTCCTCTCCATCCTTCATCAACGATAGCTAATGGTGACGCGTCGAGAAGTCCTCTGTTTCTGTGTCTTACTGAGAAACAGTAGGCCTACTATGGACAATACAAGATAGAGCAAATCATATGGGCCCTAATTTACTACCCTTAAAATGTACCATCCTATTCATTCTTTTGGCCAAATTGATACACTTGTCTTTAACCCCGACAGACACTTAAATTGGTAGTCCATCCTTTTTAGAATGGTATTTAGAAAAGGTATTATATATAAGGAATGGATATATAGTATAGGAAAATAACCCAAATGCACTGCTTACCTTTCACAATGTCAGATGTATATTCAACTTGCTACATAGATATTGACAGTGGCTTTTTGATTATTTCTATGTCTGCCAATCAAAAATCAATAATTTCAACCTCTGCCTGAGATGAGTAAACGAAACCCATCTCAACTCGAACTACACATCACCATTCCTCACTTTGGCATCATTGGGTTTGACTAAATTGGTACTAATTTGATCCTATTGTTAATTGCTTGGCTTCTATGCAATTCCATTAAACCATAACTTAGTTGGAAACCATTTGTGCCTGGCACTATATATCCCTGCTGTTTGAAGTCCGCCATTTGGAAGCTCTTCAATGATTGGCTGTGGGGGGGACCCTATTACCTCCTGCGTGTATGTTGGACGTATAAACTAATGGGGAGCCAGACAGCGTTCAGCCAGGGCTCATCTGATGAGTTATGACCGTCGCAGGCAACCTGGGAGGCATCAGTGCTTCTAAGCGTTTCATTTTAAGCAAAGTGTTGTATTAATCTCAGTGTGTGTGGCCCCTGACTGTTTCCAGAAGCATAATGTATTTCATGGTTGCAAATGAGAGAAGAGAAGAGAGAGAGAGAGAGAGAGAGAGAGAGAGAGAGAGAGGAGAGAGAGAGAGAGAGAGAGAGAGAGAGAGAGAGAGAGAGAGAGAGAGAGAGAGAGAGAGGACTAGCCTACTTGTCTATTATTTTTTATCGAGGCTATTCTTATAAAGCGCTATTTAAAGAAAAACGTTCTCACTGTGGATTTTAAAGCGAGGTTATGTAGAGGAAAACATCTTATGACGTTAGTTAATAAAAAAAAGCATTAAAGTCTTCAACTTCAAAAAAGACGAGAAACAAAGGACAGACTCTTGCCTTTTCCTTGAAAGTTAACCACCATATATATACACTGCTAAAAAAGTCAATCACGTAGAGTCAATCACGCTTCTGTGAAATCAAACTATCAACTTAGGAAGCAACACTAATTGACAATCAATTTCACATGCTGTTGTGCAACTGCGAATCATGACAACAGGTGGACAAATGATAGCGAAGTCTTGCAAGACACCGCCATATAAAGGAGTGGTCTGCAGGTGGTGACCACAGACCACTTCTCAGTTCCTATTATTTCTGGCTGATGTTTTGGTCACTTTTGAATGCTGGCGGTGCTTTCACTCTAGTGGTAGCATGAGACGGAGTCTACAACCCACACAAGTGGCTCAGATAGTGCAGCTCATCCAGGATGGCACATCAATACGAGCTGTGGCAAGAAGGTTTGCTGTGTCTGTCAGCGTAGTGTCCAGAGCATGGAGGCGCTACCAGGAGACAGGCCAGAACATCAGGAGACGTAGAGGAGGTCGTAGGAGGGCAACAACCCAGCAGCAGGACCGCTACCTCCACCTTTATGCAAGGAGGAACAGAAGGAGCGCTGCAAAATGACCTCCAGCAGGCCACAAATGTGCATGTGTCTGCTCAAACGGTCAGAAACAGACTCCATGAGGGTGGTATGAGGGCCCGACGTCCGCAGGTGGGGGTTGTGTTTACAGCAACAACAACACTGTGGAGGACGTTTGGCATTTATCAGAGAACACCAAGATTGGCAAATTCGCCACTGGCGCCCTGTGCTCTTCACAGATGAAAGCAGGTTCACACTGAGCACATGTGACAGACGTGACAGAGTCTGGAGACGCCGTGGAGAACGTTCTGCTGCCTGCAACATCCTCCAGCATGACCCGTTTGGCGGTGTGTCAGTAATGGTGTGGGGTGGCATTTCTTTGGGGGGCCGCACAGCCCTCCGTGTGCTCGCCAGAGGTAGCCTGACTGCCATTAGGAACCGAGATGAGATCCTCAGACCCCTTGTGAGACCATATGCTGGTGCGGTTGGCCCTGGGTTCCTCCTAATGCAAGACAATGCTAGACCTCATGTGGCTGGAGTGTGTCTGCAATTCCTGCAAGACGAAGGCATTGATGCTATGGACTGGCCCGCCCGTTCCCCAGACCTGAATCCAATGGAGCACATCTGGGACATCATGTCTCGCTCCATCCACCAACGCCACATCGCACCACAGACTGTCCAGGAGTAGGCGGATGCTTTAGTCCAGGTCTGGGAGGAGATCCCTCAGGAGACCATCCGCCACCTCTTCAGGAGCATGCCCATGCGTTGAAGGGAGGTCATACGGGCACGTGGAGGCCACACGCACTACTGAGCCTCATTTTGACTTGTTTTAAGGACATTACATCAAAGTTGGATCAGCCTGAATCAGTGTGTTGTTCCACTTTAATTTTAAGTGTGTCTCCAAACCCAATGAATTTGATTTCCATTGATATTTTTTGTGTGATTTTGTTGTCAGCACATTCAACTATGTAAAGAACAAAGTATTTAATAAAAATATTTCATTGATTCAGATCTAGGATGTGTTATTTTAGTGTTCCCTTTATTTTTTTGAGCAGTGTATAAACATATATAGAAACATGCAGGCCTAAATAAAAACATATGTTTTCTCGTAATGTTCTGAGTGTCAGAGGACATGTCACAAAGAGTTAAATACGGATGAGGCAATCACGAGTTGCACTTGGTTTTCCCCCACGGTTCTAAGTTCATGGAGGTTGGAATTATTACCCGGCCGACATTTAACAAAACGCGTAATAAAAAGTAATATCTCATAAAGCTATTTCAAGAGAATCCAGATACCAACCATCAATCATCAATAGCACGGTATTAACATATATGATATGTACAGTGATTTTCTTTCTTCGAGCTGATTGTGTTATGAACGGAAATAGATTTCATTGCTCAAGGCATCTTCCTCTTTCACTAGCGTAATCACCCGGGGCCTTTATTATCTTGGTTTTCCCTCCCATCTTCTGTTGAAATAGGGAGTGCACAGATGGATGTGCTGCATAATTTCTCTGGTTGTTTTACCCGAAAAGCACCAGCAAAGAAATGGATGACGTATTTTGATATCTCCCAATAACAGAGACCTCCGTCTCCGCCATTAACAGAGACCTCGATCTTCCCGGCTTTTTTTTTATGTGCGTGTGCTCCCATTCATTTCATTGACATCATTAGCGGCAGCCTTTTGTGTTTCATGCTCTGCCTCTCTACTCCGCTGAATGCTTGGCGGCTGATATTTAATAGGCATGTCGAAATAATCTATTTAATTTCAGCGCCAGACCATAACACTTGATAAATGTGGAGAGGGGGAGGGGTATGCCTTGAGAAAAACAAACGACCGGATTCCGTGTTCATTTTTTACCCTTTTTCTATCCCTCGGGCATCGGGTAACGGATGTATGCAGACGCGCACATGGACTCCTCTCACCCGAGTGAACATAAAAAAGGGTTGTTTTTTTCACGGTTCCATGGATTATGGCCTGCAAAAGTTTTCACATGCGCACAACGCACATAAAAACTAAATCCTTGAATTGTTTTCCAAGACATTATGAATATTGGAAACATTGGATATCATCTGGGGCCAAAAATAAACAGCAAAAACAATAAATGAAGAATTAGCTCCTAGCTCAGGTTTGAAATCACGCTCGGTTAATCGTTCCATGTAGTATTGCGGCGCCGTGCGGCCGTGACTTTCCTACTCCATCTTTAATGAGGCTCGGATTAGTGGGCATATATAATTATGAGAGTTCAGTGGTCAGGACTATGCCACCAACGGCCTCATTTCCCGCACTTCTGTTGCAATAAATACATGCTTTATTAGCCTGATAAAGTATTCATGGTGCTTGGATGATGCTGCCAGGTTTATAGGCACACCAACCCCAGCAGTGGGGAGCATAGTGACGGATTAGAGGGAGAGCAGCCACCGGGAAGGAGTGGTGGGATAAGTAGCTGAATATTTCAACGTGGCTTAATGTATTAAAGCAATCTGATGACATTAGAAATAAAAGAAAAGTCCCTTTTGTGTTTCAATAGGAACACCTGCTCTCTCATCTATCATTTTCCCCCTCTACGAGAAAATTCGTAATCACACTGCTTTTGTCCAGTGCCAGCTATTGTACTCCATATCTAATTGTTCCCCCCCTTGTAAAGTTCTTCCTGGCAGAGATTTGAGAGGGAAAAACAAATGGAAATGTTATGAGCTATTGTAGTAGAATCTCCTTTTTTGGTGAAGCCTGCAGTGACACTTTTGAGGATCTGTAACCTGACGATAATCTCATTACAGGGCAAACCTGAGAGAACAATCCTTAGGTTTCAGCACCTAATGATTTTGAGATGGGGTATAGACGGATATTAGTGCCAGAGACTATGATGCTTGCCATAGTGGTGGGGGAGAATTGTTAGTGGGACCATCGGGAGATTGTGTGTTGGGTTGACTAAGAAGTTCAGAAATTATAAACCTGAAGCCCTGAAACCTTACATTTTTTGACCCATTGTCCGCAGGAGTCCAAATACGCTCTGTCATCATTGGAAACAATCAAAGAAAGGTGCATGCACTTTGAAGAATATGCCATGTTGACGTTATTTTTAAACCTGTCTGAGTATCGGGAGTCGACTATGAATCAAATAGTATTCTCCGCCAAAGTTTTGTAATGAAATAAGTGGTTTTCTTTAACTAAAACTTGTAATCAGCTCCAAAGTTGATCAAGCTGGTTTCTGGCAGAAAAGACATGATATTTTGATCAAAGCAAATTCCAAAAAAAAAAGTTGTTCAACCAAGACATTTGCCATTTGAGGAGAACAGGGCAAAGTAACATCGGGCTCAAACAATGAAACATCACAACAAGACTAACCATTGAAAATGCATAAGGAAGATTTCCCAGAGGTCTTCAGCTGATTATTGTCCCTTCATGCTCAGCAGCAGCGCCGGATATAATATGGTTGGAGCCTAAGGGTTTGAAAGTACTTCAGGTGGAAACAATACCATACGCAACCATGACATGATTAACCGCTTGCATTACAGCAAGGGTTTGGGTTAGCTGGAACATTATTTATTGTTTGTAAGCAGTATTCATTACTCTACAAGATATTCAGAGGGAAAAGGCTAAGTCTTTACAAATAGTGCTGTTAAAATGAAACTTGCCCACCCAGGACCCCAAGCCAAAGTTTTTTAAACGATCAATGTCAACAACAATTAAATAATATGAGCTGTTGATTGTTGTTTTAATGTTAGCAAAATATTTGAATGAATTAAAACCTCTGTGCAAATCAAATAAATGTTATCTTGTTTTGCTTTAGCAGATATCTTCCAACCACATCAAACTGTCTGTGGGTGCACCCAGTCCCAGAAAAAAAGGGCTCACAATGTGTGGGGCGAAGTGGTGTTCGTTCAACACATGGTACTGTACCTTTAACCAAAGCCAAACGAGATCAGGCTTTTTAAAGTGGTATGAAGTGGATGGTGTAGTGCTTCTCTCCTCTGCATTCACTGTACTTAAAAACCTCTTCTCTTCCCAATCACTGCTTTCAGGAAATTATCATTAAGGAGAGAACACGGATGTACAGTGCTTCAGTCGCTGTTGCCGGATGTTTCTTTCAAATCACGGGAGACGCGCTATTGGAATTTACATCTATCGTTCACTGTGTGTGTGTGTGTGTGTGTGTGTGTGTGTGTGTGTGTGTGTGTGTGTGTGTGTGTGTGTGTGTGTGTGTGTGTGTGTGTGTGTGTGTGTGTGTGTGTGTGTGTGTGTGTGTGTGTGTGTGTGTGTGCATATGCATGAATATGCGTGGCCTCAGATAATTTGTCGTGAATATACATCAAACAGCTTGTGTCCTTCTTGTTCCTCCTGCTACAATCTTTGCCTTCTGTAAACAGAGCAAGTGCCGCCATACGCAGGGAGATTAGTAGAAAATGAATAAAAACATGGGAGCTGAACTGGGGCCTTTTGCACAACACATTCCATTACCAGTGCACCATGGGAGGGGAGCCGCGGCACTAACTCCATTCACTACTCAGTCAATAACACTCCAATACATTGTCTCACAGACGCGTGACAGCACTGTTTGCCCAGAGTCACTAACATCCCCTTTCTGTCCTTCCCGCCACGACTTCAGATTAGCAGCTCTAATAATGCATCATATTTGACTTCCAAATTCACCCAGCCTTTTCGATTGACAGCCATTCCACTGCCACAGCCATTGGTGACATCCCACCTGACAGATAGACTATATATATTTTTCCTCTAAATCCGTTTACTATAAGTGGAGTTGGAGAAGAATACGCTATAACTCTCCCGGGACACGAGGCACAGGCACTGGATGCGTGGGCCACGAGAGAACGCGGTACAGTTTGTGGAGGAAAAATTGTGTCTAAAAGTACGTGGAGAAAGGAAGGAAGGCAGTGAGTATAAATCACACTGGAGCATCCAGAGATGAGTGCCAAGGAGAGGCGTGTATGCTGGAAGTGTATTCTTCATATGGGGAAGAGGCACAGCACATTCTCACCACCCGAAAGCGCAGAGTTTGGAGAATTCGTCAACTCTGTTTACAGAAGACGCCTCCCTCCCAAAGGAAAGAGAGTAGAAGCGAGTGGCACGGGCACAGAATGTGGAGGCGCCGGCCTAGGCCAACAGTAGTACAATAGATAGTACAATAGCTATACTATACAATAGCGATTGTATACAATATAGCGTTGATGGGAGTTTGAGAAATAACCAAACTGGAATAACATGGATAAAGACCATGAAGGATGGAGAATTGCGATAAGAAAATGTTATATGTAAATATGATTATGACCCAAGTCCAGCAGGAACTTATGGAACAAACCAGAGTCAATAGAGCAGGTCAAAGACGGCCAATCAAAGTATTCATAAAAAGAACAAACACCCACCACTCAGCAAGTCACCAGTACTTACTTGATGAAACTATCCAAAGAGCAACTCAGGTAATTATCGACGTTAACCACAGGATCATGTGAATTCCAGTTCTACAGACCAAACCTTTATGGGTGGAGCAAATCATAGGTGTCCAAGTTCACATATTTCACTTTATTACTTATAGAAGATGTACTGGTATCTCTGGTTGTGTGCACTAACGTCTATCTTACTACTATAATAGGAGGCCTGTCGCACCAGTTACTTAAGTTACTCATTTGCGCATGTGCCAAGCAGCCTGCAGCTCACACACACACACACACACACGGCACGCGCAAACGCATATACACCGCAAGCACGCACATACACACCACATACACACACCGCACACACGCGCACATGCGCACGAACATACATGGAAACGCACACACACACACACACACACACACACACACACACACACACACACACACACACACACACACACACACACACACACACACGCACACACACACACACACACACACACACACACATGCACACACACACACAAACGACACACATGCAGGTTTGAACACACACACACACACACACACACCGCAGCGACACTCGCCCAGGTAAGACGTTTTGTTTTTTAAACATAACGGCTCCGCCATCGACAAACTCTCCCAGGCAGGGGCGGTTTTAGGATCAGACCTTTGGGGGGCTCAGCCCCCAGAGGGTGGCGTAACTGTAGGGGGGTCCGGGGGCATGCTCCCCCGGAAGAAAATTTTGGGCTATTGTGAATTTAAATGCATCAGTCTGGTGCACTTTGACCCAATACTATTGGGGTCAAAGTCACTCAAGTCGCGTATATCACCTTCAGAGAGGCAGGAGCTATGGCCATGCTGCTGGAACATCAGGATTTGAAGTTCTTATGACTTGCAGGACATACAGTTGACAAAACCTTTTTTTATTGCTGAGCCACAAAGACCTATTAATTAGGACATATCTCGGGTTCTATTTGGGAGTACAATTTTGGTATCATTGGAAAGGTAAAACTGTCCTCTTCATTTGGGGGGGCTAGGATTGAATTTGGGGGGGCTGAAGCCCCCCTAAAAACGGCCTAAAACCGCCACTGCTCCCAGGTAACACGTTCTGTCTATAGACTGTAGAAATTGCGATAAAAGAAGGGAAGAGACAATTTCTCACCTCAACAAGCAACAGCGGGTTGTTCCTTTTGTCATATAAAAAACGTTAAATTCAAACATAGCACCAATCGGCATATCAACACAGAAGTCACGTGATTCTTAAAGAGACAGTGTTCCCTGTAACACAGAACGAAAACATGTCAATAACACAGCATGGTGAATTTTGTCTATAGAGTCCATCACAAGACTAAACTTTGTTGCTCAAATGTAATATTACTCTTCTCCTTGAGCCTCCCCAAATGTCTTGCGATATTGATAACCCCCACCCCCCCCTGTGGACTGTTTTAGTTATTTTATTTCATTATGTTTTGTGTGTATGCTATGTTTGACTGTAGGCTATTGCTGCCTGTCTTTGCCAGGACAGTGGAAGATATGTTTAATCTCAATGATTAATAGTATTTTAACTAACAAATAGTAGTTGCCTTGCATTTTAAAATGTCAATACACTTTTCAACCCTGAATAACAATAACAGCTATTTAATAATTGATTTGCATGCATAGTATACAACACTTTCCATTGAACAAATACCCCTGTTACCATAAATTGACTAATTTTATAATGTCATCAAATGCTCACACACTAGCTGCTTTCAGACACACATGACTCCTGATATTCTCGTGATGGGCCGTATGTTTGAACAACATATCCTGATATTTGTACCCTGAAAATCTCCTGAATAATACTACCCCTGAGGTAGTATAACCTCTGAAATGTAAATTACCGTTAATGTGAATGAGGATTAGAAAGTCAGTGTTTCTCACACCACTTCAGTGGGTGTGTTGATGATGGTTCTGCATGTCATTGAGTGGCCCCCTAAATGATAATCAGCCAGTTGCCTTTTTTTCGCTAAAAGTTTATTGATTGATTGATTGATTGATTGTCTTTATTTCGAACATGCAAGCAAAACAAGTTTAAATATTAAAGCTAGGGTAGGCGATTTTTTTACTGAAATATTTAGCAAAAATGTCATAATAGCCAGTCAGCTATATGTAGGCGAAGTGCTCTGAGAATATCTGCACATCACTTTGCTCTCCCCTGCCTCTGTGTGCCCCCCCAAAAAATTGCCACCGCTCATGTACACTTTGACCAATCAGAGCGAGGCTCCGATTCTCCGTTCTTATTGGCTGTGGGACTGTCCGTCAACTTGGCACACCGACATTTCGTGCGTCCCTGCGTGAGCGTTCACGAGAGCCTAGGCAGCTTATGCTAACAAATTACAGTTGCACTTAGTTTGCTAACTTGATTGGCTGATACAGCTACCTTTCTACCAGCGCAATTACAATGATTTTAAGATAACATACATGATATGTCTGTGAGTAAGATGTTGATGCTATATATGTACTTATGCAGTTATCAGCACTAATGTTTAATTACCTCGGAATCGGACATGGTGTTTTGTCTTCCTATCAATGTAACTGAATTCCCATGAACGCGCATCACTGACGTTCGGAGGGAGGAGCTACAGCAGGTAGCGCGTGGGAGGGAGGAACCAGAGAGAACGCAACGGGATCTCAACGGCTGTTTTCCCCAAAATCGCATACCCTAGCTTTAATAGATTAATACATTTTTATTTTTTAATTTTTTTTATTTAAAAAAACAACACAAAACAAAAAAGTAAAATAAAAAAAATTAAAAAAAAACACTTTTTACATGCTCGAAAGGGGGTAGGAGGAAGTAAAAAAATGTATCTAGTCCTACCCCTTAATATACCCCCTATATATATACACTGTATCTAGCCTATGAATAATCAATATAATCACATACAAATATTATAAACAATTATATATATATACTATAAACAATTTATAGTACATTATAAATACCTCTACATGTATATTGTAAATTACTCTTTATAGAAATATGAATATAAATACCATGTACAGTATATTACACAACTACAGTCTACATATGTCCATGTTACAGAGGCTTTTCTAAATTTCTGTACTTTGTGAAGATGATGTCTTTATATTTGTTTTTAAATTGTCTTATGTTTTGGCTTTTCTGTAGTTCCACACTTAACTTATTCCACAATTTAACTCTTTAGATGCTGATACAAAAGCTGTTTTTGATTGTGCGTGTGTGGTGGACCTTGAAGTTCAGCTGTCCCCTTGACTTATAACCTCCTTCCCTTTCAGAAAACATTGCCTGTATGTTTTTTGGTAGCATATTATTTCTGGCTTTGAAGATTGTTTGGGCAGTTTTGAATTCGACTAGATCAGGAAATTTGAGAGTTTTGGACTGTATAAATAGTTGATTAGTGTATTCATGATAAGTTACATTATGGATTATTCTAATGGCTTGCTTCTGAAGAATACTCAATGGTTGTAAAGAGCTTTTGTATGTGTTTCCCCAGATTTCTGAACGGTAACACAAATATGGTAACATTAATGAGTTATAGAGAATGATGGAGTGATTTTTGTTTTATTATGGTTGAAAAATATTTAAATGTTAAATGTTGGCACTCCTTTTAAGAGTCATTTGTGGTGAACAAATGTAAAATGATAGGCAAAATTGTATTATATTATGTGCTCAGAAATTTGTTTAATTATCGACTGGGGTTTCGACATTATTGCTATGGGTTAAATTACAACTTAGGGTTGAGCGCGCACGCAAAAACTCTAGTTTGAATAATAGCAATGTCCTTGTTTGAATGATTTCTCTCTCACACCTGAGTATCGTGTGAAAGAAAAATATGGATTTGTCAAACAGACTGAATCTTATTAGACTTTTACTCACCCAACCCCTTAACCACTGAGATGTTCACATTTATCTTTAAGTAAATCAGTGGCAACATATTTCTCTTCACCATGTTCCTCTTCTGCCCTTCCGAAAAGTGTATCATCCTTTGGAATATACCTGCAAAAACTTAAAAATGTTCTAAGTTGTGACATTTGACTTGAGATAAGACTTAGGAACTAGTAAAAAAAAATGTGTCCGTGCCCGTGGCATAAGTCCCTCCATTATCCTCAACGTGCTGTGGACAAAATCCGCTTCTAAAACGGGCTTTTGTGGGGTTTTTTGCTTTTTCTAAGGGCATGTGCAGAAACTCATATCAAGACCATTTTTCCACTGATCAACCAAACAGCCAGGCTTTAAACCCTTTCATACTTCAGTGGAGGGAAAGTCTTGATCTTTGTCATTTGAAAACTCTGGTGAGGTTTAGGCCATGTTCAGCGGTATATTTGCTTTTGTGGATAACGGATGACATGGGTTGCTCTGTGTGCATTTTTGTGAGAAGAACCTCATGGGTCACAACCACACACCTTCAAAAAAAGGCTAATTAAGCTGTGATTCTGACTCGTTCACTCACACGACTAAATGGATGTGGTCACATTGAGGCGGTTTTGTATTAAGTCAAAAGAAGGATTAACTCAATGCATAGAAATCCTGCACAATTTTGTAATCATTGTTATTCGGATGAGCCAATGAAGCTTGCTAATGCTGCAGCTTTCAATGTTTTAGGATCTGATCCATATGCCTATCCACCACTACACCCCATTGTGCATTCCAATGGGGTACGCAGGGCACAGTGACAAATCCCTATTCACATGCAATCGATTTGAGGTACTCTGTGTGGCTGTGGCATAGTATTGCAGAATCTGCCAGATGCGAACCCTAGGCTAGGGGAAAAACTGAATTTCTCAAAGACCTCTCTTGTTAGAATGACTCATAGTTTGAACTCACATCAGACCCCCTTTTTTGGTAAGCAATAGGTAAGCAACCCTAAAATGTAACCCTTACCCATTCCATTAGAACCTGTCCACAGCATTTGACACACACAAATCAAGGAAAAGCAAGAGATACACTACTACACACTAAGCCCTACACTGTATAGAAACAGACATGTCACCTCTCTTTTCTTAATGCTTTTCATCATGCCCTGTGTCAGATGCTTACTGTGTTACAGTGACTGTAGATTGGCGTGTTTTATATGGGAATTCACTAAAGTATACGCTTGATTCTACACAAACTGTAAATTGCCACAAAACAGAAACAGCAGCCGGGAGTAGGGAAGAGCGGGTGAAGTAGACACAGGGTGTGAGGGAGCAGTTTGTCAGCGATCAGGCGTCCTGCCTTTAATTGCTGAGCAGTGGCGTATCTGCACAGCTCTCAGGAGAAGCCAGCGCCCAGATGTGTGCGTTTTTGTTTTTTTTGGATGGTAATGTGGGGTGATTGAGTGGTTCAACAAGCCTCATTTTGCCTAGGGGTGTCCTTCACCTCTCCTCTTCTCCCTCCCCCCCCCCCCGCCACCACCACCCCCTCTCCACTGCCGGGCCTCCACAGGGTAATTCAGGGCAGTGCAAAAGAGAGATAGCAGCAACAAGGAACATTACTGTGGCCTCATACACCACACAAACCCCCCCCCTTTAGACTGGCTTTGGACACCTGCAACACCCTGTCACCCATTGGGCCATTTCACAAATACATGCAATGACTTCTTACTTGCAAATGAGGTGTGGGGGGAGACTATGATGGGGAGGGAATGGAATTTGGGAGAAAGGGGAGGGGGGGGGTTTGTCCTGAGGAAAACCTTGGATTTTTCCACACACATACTTCATGCGCTCCTCCAACCCATCCAGGGATTGCCACTGCCCTGACAAGGACACAGAGACTTCATAGAATCTATCACTCCAAACAACCATCCAACACTATGAGGCTGAGACACTCTGCTCAATTAACTCCATTTGCCCCAGGTGACAAAACTAGTCCGCTACAACAAGGCCCGGGCTGACTTGATGTCTGTTATATATGCATTGTGCAGTCTTGTGCCTCGATCAATGGTTGTAAATCAGGACCTGTGCAATAGCTCCATGTTGAACTATACAGTTAATATCCATTGCGCTGAAGAATGGCTATGCGATGACTTTGAATGTTTGACAGATGAGGAGGACATGGCAGAAGGTTTGTATCTCTCCCTCTCAATCTCAACTCTACAACTCTAAGGTTAAGCCAAACTCAGTGGCGCTGTTATTAAGAAAACTGTAGAGTAAATCCTTTTTTTAGTTTTTTGTTCTCAAATAGGAAATTGGAATTGCTCTGAGTTATTTCTGCATGTCGATGCATTATCAAGCCTTTATACTAAGCTGTGGATACAAAATCTTGGTGCTGATCAACCTTTGTGGATATAATTGTCCGGGCAGTGCTTTGTATGTTCCTAATCAGGAGGAGGAAAATTACATTTTTGTTTTACATCATTGCTGCTGTAGCACTACAACCACTTCAAGACATGAATAATAAGGTATCACAAAATATGCATTTGACAGATGGCTGGACAATTGTAGAACACATAACACAGTGTGACTGCACTGTATTCCCAATGATCTGAAGCTGTGCTAATTCGTACACATAAAATTGATACGTTTTGTCATAGCTTTTTTTTCTCTTTTCTTTTTAAAAACATTTTATTTGCCTCACTAGGCACGGAATCCTGGCCCATGTTAAGCACTGCTATCTATGTCATTATTATAAAAATTGACTTTTGCAGGTCACAACTTTACAGGGCAACTTTAATAATTGCCATGTAGGCCTACTCTCTAAGATCAACTGACAGAGACAGCCTCATTAAAGTATGATTCATTATTTAGCATAGAAAGGTTGAGTGAGATTTTGCCTGCCCCCATTTTTGGTCAACCTTCATTTCGGATGTTGGATCAAGAGCGAGATTCATCATTATAAAATTCTACTGGGGCCATCATCGTGTTCCTCTGGTGCATAAAGTACACCTTCCTGCACTGCTCTGGATTAATTGCAAGTCATGAGCCAGGTGACATCATCACTGGAAGGTTAGACGAACCAGTCGTTCATTTGTTCTCCCCTCGGAATGAACTGCCGCCCCATCATCCGTTAAGAACACGCATACTCCGACATCCACGTCAGTGCTGTTTGGCTCTGTGTCGGGTTGTTCTCTATTTCACAGCATTGGAGGGAACATGGACGCCACCTCTGAAGATAAACAGACTTACAGAATGTAGTTGTAGTTAATGATTCATAAACAGCTGGAATGACTTTTGATTAAACTGTTGATTAGAGGCAGTTTCACCGCCAGTGGACTCTCCCTTTGCATATAACTTTCCCTTTGAGGGATGCGCCTCCTCCATATGAATCATATTTTAAAGGTGCAATTGTTCATACTGTGGTTGGATTTGTGTTTTTTCCAATTAAAAGTGATTAGCCAAGCAGTTGGACTGTTATCAACATGGCTGCTCTGCGAGGGAGCTATTATTACCGCAGTGTTATTACCCTGCGGTAATAACACACACATCTTTTCAGAATGTCTGTTTTATTTTCTGCATTGCTGAAAAGCTGGAAGATATATAGAACAATAATTCCTTTCTTAAATTGCCCAAGGATCACAGATTTCATTTGGATATGAGATATGCCTGCAATATTTACAAACATGTTTATCATTCAAGAATAATTTGCATTGCAAATAGTAGAATTTTAATTATTTAGAAGATTTATAAAGATAGGATGATGATGGTGACAGATCAGTAGTTAGCTTCTTAACAGGTTTCCACAGTGTAGGATTAAGCAGTTGACCTTCAGCAAACCCATGATCGCAGCAACAGGTCGAAACTTACAACTGTAAGTACTTTCCACCTGGCTCACGATTGTTTAGGACAACCATAATAACTACCAAAACGCACCGGTGCGTTTTACTTCAGCTCATTGTGGATTTATTTTGTGTGCAGATTTTTAAAGAGAGTGTGAGGTATTGTAAAGATGTAAAATGGCTAGTTTATACGTAGGTCACCTGAAAAAAAATTTGCGGGCAAATGTCAACCCAGAGAAGCCTGAAACCAGAGAGTATTGGAACTAATAGATTGAGAGCTGACCTGAGCACGAAGGGCATACAGAGTTTTTTGCTCAACTCACAACTGACCTCTATCTCATATTCTCAATTCACAACTCCTGCTACAGTGTCGTGCCTGGAAAAGGCAAATCTTCTAATCCAAGGAGAGATGAAGTTATTTCCTCTCCATCTCACCGCATATTCCACACTTGTTGACGCCCACGCACAGGCAAACACACACATATCAATCTTTGGCAAGGCTTAAAGGTTACCCTTTTAAACCTGCCCTCTGCAGCCTTGGAGCATGTGCAAGGCTCAAAATAAATAGACTAGCTTTCAAGGAAACTATGGGATAATTTCTTCTCCCCCTGACAAAGATCAATCTTGGCCAGGATCCGGAGAGGCATACGATGTCTGCCAGCTAGACTCCGGGTTTTCATCAGCCCCTGCTTGCTTTGTTTCTCTGGACACACAGATCTTGCAATTTATTATCATGCACTTCCCCTTTTTTTTTCGTGGCGAGCGAGAGAGGCGGTGGCGGTTGGGATTCTCCTGCCAACTTTTTCTCGCTTTCTTTTTGCTTCCCCTTCCTTCTTCTCTTCTCGTTTTAGACACATAAGGCCTCTCCACATTCAAATTGGATCTTAGAAATCAATGTTTATTTGATTAGCACATTCTTAATGCAGACCACCGAATCTGTGCAACCCGTCTTTCTATACGTGTAGATTAAGAATAGATTTTTTATGTTATTAAGGCATATTGGTGAGTTGAAATTAGTCATTTGTCATTTGTTCTTGTTATTTGGTATATTCTCCTTGTGTAGAACAATTTCCACTTTTCTAAATCCCCTTGCGAACACGGTAGACTTGATTACATTACAGAGATTTGATTTGTGTGCTTTTGCCCTTGACCCATCATCAACCAATTGGATGATTTAGGGTTTTATATTTTTTTATATAGAGTCCAGTCCAATATAGAATCCAGTCCATCACGTCGGTCTGGCGAGTATTCTAACCTCCGTCTTTACAAACAAGTTTCCGCTCTAACCATCAGCATTGTCAAGCACAAACTCATCTAGCACCTTAAGGACTTGTGGGGTTTATTCACTGCCTGACACCTAGGCCCCTATACATTCTGTATGGCAATGTAAGGGTATTTTGTGATGACAAGAAATTCAAGCGAGAGGTTATGCTTTTATGTAGGTGTGACATACCATGCCATCAGGCTTGAGAAATTCTGACAACATCAACAGAAACGTCTAAAATTGCATAATCAGATATGTTCCATGGGACATATCCCCAACACAAAATCTGTGTTTGTAGAGTGGGTGCTGGATCAAAACTGAGATGGTTTATCTTATGATTTGTATCACTTTTGTGTTCTGCCCTCTAGCATCATGATATTTGCCATTCTTGCTTTTACTTTATATTATGTCCTCTAGCTAAGCCAGGTTGTGCTACTTTTTTGTGGCCAAAGTTTTCCTGCTAACTTCTAACCTGAAACTATGGATGCTGTGAAGTCTGTAGGTGTCCTATTTCAATGTCCAATCTCAAGAGGAGGAATATGAGGTGGATTACATATATTGCTCACCAGAAAGTCAGTTTGCTGGGCAGCTTCTCTCCCTCCAATATCACTCCTGGACACAAGTCTTAAATCGAAAGTTCAGAGCCCATTTTCTGAATTCTGTGGCATACTGGATGACATGCCACACATGGAATGGCTTCCTTTGCCCTCTGCAATAAAAACTGAGAGGGCACTTTTAAACGACGATTGCAAGACATGAGAAGAAAACATGGGCTGAATGTCAATGAGTATCCAACAGTTATGAAAAGATAAAAGAATTTGGCAATTTTCGCAAAGATTTCTGTCGATTTTGCACATAGTGTTCAAGGAAAAATGCAGGCTGAATTTATTCCACTGTTTGTAGTGTAGGCCAGAACGATAAAGTTATACCAAATTATTTCTTTTTCCAAGGGGAGATGCCCCTGTGTAGTAGCTTTTGCCTTGGGAGATCTGGGTTCTAATCTCTTTTTTACCCATTTTACCACACAAGCACCTCCGTAGTCGACCCACACAGCGGTTGCTGGTTCTCCTGCCAGAATAAAAACACTTTAAGGCATCCGTGAGAAAAAGATGGCTGTGACCTTGAGGTCAGGTCAAAAAGAGGTGAGGGTAGCAGTTAAGCCGAGGTAATGGCTCTGCTGTACATAATAATAGATCCAATAGAGAAGATTCAACAGGGGAATTGAATGGGATCCTTTAGTAGTAACACTTAAGACCACATGAGCAGATCCTTTGAAATACGTTGGCATCGCTGAGGCAGCATAAAATCCAATATTTGATGTATTATCCAGGTGGAGCAATTTGGCGTGTGTGTGTGTGTGTGTGTGTGTGTGTGTGTGTGTGTGTGTGTGTGTGTGTGTGTGTGTGTGTGTGTGTGTGTGTGTGTGTGTGTGTGTGTGTGTGTGTGTGTGTGTGTGTGTGTGTGTGTGTGTGCATATATAATGATGTGGAATATGGGAGAGTGTAAATACAGAGGACGAAAACCGTGAGCTGATTTGAAACTTCACACGCCATAACAAACCGCGTCACAGGGCGATCTATTTCAGAAGATTATTATACATCCCCACTGCACACTGGGAGTTTAATATGGTACATCTTGAAAGTAACAGCTGTGTGTGTCCGACAGCTGGATATTGCTATTTGAAACGCAATGGATTCCCGTACGCTTTGAAAGGCGATGCTACTCTGAATAACAAATGATGTGAACATCAGCAGCATAACTGCCCATCTAGGGTGCACAACAAAGAGCTGTGAACTAATTCACAACTGATAACTTAAACATGATTCCTGGACCACTTGCCTTGGGGATGTCATCAAATAAAACAATATAACAATTTCACACAATCCAAGGTATATCTTTTTGGTATTATCATTCTAAATGATTAGTTAGCAGTACTGAAGTAATTGCTCCTTTACCATTAAAGTGTCTCCTGTGTTTTTGTCATGCCAGGACAAGCATTGGTCTCACCCTCTTTTTCAAAGCTCATTAAAATGCATTCCATTTAGGAATATGACTCGTTTCATGGAAATAACACATAGTTTAATTTAGCATCCCATCCTAGATGACAAAATAATGAGCTTGTGTCCGGTTATACATGACTGCACTTCGCTGTGTTTACCATGTGAAAAGTGGTTTAGCCCAGGCAGCTTGCTACACTGACACTTTTAATTCTGCTGGCCGTCAACATGTCTCCTCCCTGTCTAAAGACAGAAATGACTCTTGCGTTTACTGTGATGTTTGCATCATAACGTGCAGCCGGCTTAAAATCACCGTCACTGCAACGCAACCATTCAGTACAGCTGCTAAATACAGAAAGCACTCCCAAACACTGCACACTCCTACCAGTCTGAGTGAAGTGTTAAGCAATGTAAAAACCGTAAGATGTTTGCATACTCTTCCCCAGAGGGCCTTTGAGATACAATGCTTTTGACAGTCTACTTGGCCGGCCTCTGTTGCTGCCTACTGCATATCAATGCCAGGCGTAATAGAGAGAAAAATGTTTACAATGCTATTATAAAAGTTTCTTTCCAGCAGGGCTTTGCTGAGCCCTTGGTAATAACAGCAAAACGCTAATAAACCTCAACTACTCTTAATCTGCTGTAACCAAATGTAAATTCTAGCATTTTGGCTCAGCAGCAAACTTCCTGTAGCCATGAAAACGCAAGCGCTATCCCACACAAGAGACTGAATTGTATTATTATTATTATTATTATTATTATTATTATTATTATTATTATTATTATTATTATTATTATTATTATTATTATTATTATTATAAATTTTGTCTTAATCAGGTGGCAGTTTAATTAAAAGATATGATCTCTGTCATGGACCAGAGTGTATACTTTTATGCTACCCTCAGCCAGAAGGTTATCTTCAATGGCTGCCTTCAATAGGCGAGCACAGCCCGCGCAAGTAGCAGGCAGCTTTACGCGCGGATCATTATGTCTGTATTAAAGGTCCACCTCACACTGGCCCGTTGAATTATTAACCTCTTGGTGAAGTTCACTTCACATCTGAAACATAATATGTGTTTCGAGGGATGGAGAATGTGCCCTTTCCAGATCCTTCTCACTGGACCCAAAAGGCTAAGCATTCCCCTGTTAGTATGGTCAGCCTCCTTTGTAGACTTTTTTTTTCCCATGTAGCCACTTAGGTCTTACAGTTCAGGAATAAGAGTGGTTACATAAGGCATCTTGCTAATTTGTTGAACTGGAGTTAATGTGGAGACTTTTAACTTTTTTCAAACAACCTATTGAAAAAGTTGAAACGTGGTTCCACTTGCATGGTTGACAGAGTAACATCTGCTCCGTTTTTGCATATTGTCGGCGTTTGTGTAGCATTACTAATGACATGGCATATGTAGGGGGAAAAAGGAATGGTGTCAGACGAAGGCATAAAAGTAGTGAGGCGGCATATTTAAAGCCCCTGAGAGGGTGAATCTATGTTTTAATTTGAACAATTTAAGTTATGGCCATTTAAAGGTTACTTCTAAAAATTGCATTGATTAAGGGATCTTTTACTTTTTGTGTGCTTTCCAATACCACATAAAATTTAACAGAAATTAATTCTGTTATATTGGCGCCTAAAAGATGGGGGTTAGTGTTTAAAGGAAGATGTTATGATCTGTTTGAGGTCAGAAGAAGCTAGAATGCACGAAGAACTGACGCATGTGAATACCTACGGAGCCCCGCAAGGGACATGCTTTTATTTTATTTTTTCTTCAACTAAATTTTTTTTTCCCTCCATGTCCCTTGCGGGGCTCCTTAGAATACCCATGGAGAATAAAATTGAAAAAAAAAAAATACATTCCTGTATGTTGCAGGGCGTGACGCGTGAGGTTAGGAGCAGCCCGATTGACACTCGCAGCATAGATCAGATCTCAAACATGACAAGTGGACGCAATCATCTCTAACAGAGACTTATGGTATTCAGGCAAAATGTTTTGCTGAAATGAGCATCATTCAGATTCAAAAAATAGACTCAATGACCGCCTTTGGTTTCAGCATGTCGTTGTGCATTGCCGTCCAGATAAATTCTATGTTATGAATGAAGCATGCTGATTGACCAAGGTTGAGGAAAGTGCCGGATAAAGCCCATCTGATGCTCACTCATCAGATGGTGCTCAGAGAGGCAGAAGACAAAAGCACAAATTATGAGACACTCTTTTAAAAAGCAGATCAACAAGAGGTCATAGACGGCTTTTGTCCCGACAACATGTGAGTGTAAAGCCAAAGTGCCCTTGATGAATTTGTGGCAACGGAAAAACAAATGATTGACTATAGATCAGGGCTGGGCAACTGGCGGCGTCCTCACTCAGTCAGGCCCGCACATAATTAAAAAAAGTAATATAATATAATATTTTTTATCGAGTTACAGAAAACCCGGTCAAGAAAGATTAGAAGCGGAGTATCTGTTCATAGAATTCAAAGGCAAACCCATGTGTCTAGTTTGTTTAGAAACAATATCAGTCATGAAAGATTTCCGCTTAAGTTGCCACTACAACTACTACAACTGCAATGAATATCATGCTTGTTGGGTTTGAGTTCATTGAGTTGTTACACTTAATGTTGGGCCACTGTTTTGTGACATCATTGAATGATGATGTATGTGAGCCTTTTGCATTGATAAAGGTACTAACCATTCATGGCTGTTTGAGCATGGAAAACATGAAATGAATGTATGAAATGAATCGATTTTTTTTTTAGATAGTGGCAATCCCCAAAATGCACCAGAATAAAGGAAATAATATCTACCAAATTCAAATTTTTGTAGCTTCTCTCAGCTTACGCTTAGTTAAAGTGCGCAGTCATGAAGCCCTCTGATGGTTATGATGAAAAATGTGGCCTTCTTTATCATGAAAGTTGCCCATCCCTGCTATAGATCCATGGAACGCCAGCAGAAGTCACCTCAAAAGATTGACAAAATGGACAGAATTCCCAGTAAAGGAGAAGAGCAAACCTATGAGAATCTATGAAAAATTATTGCACAGCAAATGGAAAGAGTTCTAATTGGCCTTTCTAGTAGATTTCTCATACACTACAGAGTTGCAAATATAAGTTCTTATTAAGACAAGGCAACTTTATTTATATAGCACTTTTTTATACACAAGGCAGACTCAAAGTGCTTCACATATAAACATTGTCATACAATAAGATAAAATAATAGATAAATAAAAGAAAACATATGCAAAGAAATTTGTAAAATAGAAACTGCAATGTATTTAAGATCAAACCAACAGTCTCTCTGGCACCCACGTCGGGACTCCAACCCGACCTAAAGGAACTTGGTACTTTCTCTGGGACTCCAACCCGGATTCTAGTCATTTTCTATTCTAGGACTCTAATTCTATTCTAGGACTCTTTTCCAGCACTCTAACCTAGATTCTAGGACTCTAACCCAGACACACGTCGGGACTCTAACCACGAACCAAAGGCCTTATTCTGGGACTCCAACCCAGACAGACGTCGGGACTCTAACCCAGACAGAACTCAGGCCTTTCTCTGGGACTCCAACCCAGACAGACGTCGGGACTCTAACCCAGACAGAACTCAGGCCTTTCTCTGGGACTCCAACCCAGACAGACGTCGGGACTCTAACCCAGACAGAACTCAGGCCTTTCTCTGGGACTCCAACCCAGACAGACGTCGGGACTCTAACCCAGACAGAACTCAGGTCTTTCTCTGGGACTCCAAGCCGAACTAAGGAACATGGTCCTTTCTCTGGGACCCAACCCAGATTCTAGGACTCTAACCCAGACAGAACTTGGCTCTCAAACCCTTATCCTTTCTCTCTGGTATCAGATCATGTATTTTTCTGGTAAAAATAGAAAATAAAGGGAAACTTAAAAAGGCATTTTAGTAATAACATAGAAAATAAAGGCAACGTTAAAAAAGCTTTTTAGAAAGTGCAATGTATTTAAGATTTAGCAGAAAGCTAAAGCAAATATAAAAGTCTTCAGTCTTGTTTTAAAGGTGCTCAGAGTTGGGGCAAGTCTTAAATCCTCAGGGAGTTTATTCCAGCTATTTGTTGCATAGTAACTAAATCCTGCTTTCCCCATGTTTCGTGTTTACTCTGGGGATAATTAACAGATTGGTCTCAGAGGATCTTAGTGGTCTAGAAGGCTTATGTAGTGGAAGCATATCAGTTAAATATTTTGGGCCTAAACCATGTAGGGATTTAAAGGTTAGCAACTTTAAAATCAATTCTCTGACCTACAGGAAGACAATGTAACGATTTAAGAATTGGTGTAATATGTTCAAAATTTTTGGTCTTTTTTAGAACTCTAGCAGCAGCATTCTGAACAAGCTTCCTTAGAGTTTGTTTTGGGAGACTTGTATGACCATTTAGAAGAAAATATCTATGAAATGGGGATTTGTTAATGAGAAAAGAGCAAGAGATTGGCGATATACGGAAGAATACTCAAAGGACTTTCAGGTCTATACTAAGGGTTAAACGAGAAGCCAATCAACACTACGTGAACCTGTTGACCTGTTGACAGCTTTCACGTTTTCACTTTGTTAGCCTGTCGGCTCCGATCTTAAGCTCAACAGCTTGACTCTCACGAAATCATCAACATCGTCAACATCTGAAGGTTTAGGTTGCAGAAGGTGATGTCTCCCGCATGGTGAAATGATAGGGAAAACGCCAAGGACGCTTATGAGGAGGTGTGGGCATGATGAAGAGCAGGCAAAATGCATAATGGATGCCCTGACACATCCTCTGAAGCTGAACTCTGAGAGTGTCTATTGGGAATGGTCCATAGGCCCTGCAGCTGAGGGTTGCTTTGAGAGATTTGTAGTATGAGGTTGCTAAGGAGAAAGTTATGCATATTTAAAATTAGAATCATGATATTTTATGAATTTCTATATTTACTATAGATGGCCTATACATATAAAACATATTTTCATGGTACATTTATTGTATTCCTATGTTTACAGAACATCTATGCTTTGATACTTTATGATATTTTGTTTCTTTCCTGACTCTATATGTTCAATAGCTATAGCATGGCGTATTACAGATGTAAAGCTGTTTTATCATCCCATTCAGATATTGAATAGGATTTCAAAATCCAGAGTGTATATGTCTTATAGAAATATATGTTTGAAGTGATAAAGATTCAGTATTGTAGATTATTATTATTATAATTATACATATTATGGTAGCCTACAATATATTTATATGAAAATGTTTTAATGAGTTTAAGATACAGGCGGACAACAGACAATCAGCAAAAAAATATATATACTGAGAGGCAGTACGGTAATATTTATCTTACTGCAGGTCCAAGTCCCAGTGTGCCAACATTGCTGTTTTTGATCCGTCATACACCAGTAGACATCAGTTAATTAAAAGCAATGGAAGTTTGACGATTGATTGTAGACAGGATGCATCTTGGTTTTTGTAAGTAATTAACTCTGAGATGCTGTTAATAAAAATGCTCATGCACCATATACTCCAAGGACTTGGTGCCTGATTGTGTAGAGACAGGACTTCGTTGCACTTTCATTTTGAAAAACATTTTATGTATTTATTTTTCAGATTTATTTCTCATTATTAAAAAAGTGTTTTATTTATGCAATAGTTTGGTGATACTCATTTCTAAACCGTGGTTGCAAAAGAAGAATTTAGTAGGAACCTACCCCCAGATATGTGTACCTTTCAGATTTATATATCCTTACTCTTGTAGTACTTTGAGCAGCAGAAACAAAGAGACATTCTTCAGCATTACATTAGGTTATTGGCAGAGCGACCGGCAGTGGATTTCAGCCACAGACAAACACAAATCTAGATAAACAGATAGTCTGAGCATTATGTTAAGGAAATAGTATTGTATTATGCTCTGGGTGAACTTATCCTTGAAAGGCACCCCATTGGCCTGGGTGTTTGCAACCAGAACATTTTAATAAAGGGTTATAAGCATTGCACTTTGGCAAACTGCCTTTCATTTAAACTCTAGAGCCATAGAAAATGGCGGATTGCGGGCGAGGAGCCTGAGAGCACCGAGGAAGAATTTCTTTCTTTTTGGTTAACTTTGCTCTAACCTCAGCAGCAGCTGCTTGTCATTAGCTGTTTTAAGATCACAAGCCAATTTTCTGAATGCACATTTTTGAAACTTGTATTCCCTTTCCCAGTGCACATAAACCAAGTGAAAGCTTTACAGAGTCAAGAGGATCCTTGAAGAAGCCTCACCGAAGCCCAAAACAGTGGCGCAAACCATCGTTGTAGCAAATGTTTTGCTCTTAACACCAATCTCAGAATCCATTAGCTATCCTCTGATGTAGGGCTAATTTTGATTGTGATTTCGATTTTTTTTCGAGAACAGCTGAACACATACATTATTTTAGATTTGAATATTTTCTTTTTGACCCTTTTCTGTATTTTTTAAGGTGAAATTTCAAAGACCTCTGTTACAAGGTGTTTCGGGATTTTAATATTGACCAAAACAATTGTAATTAGTATTTTTTTCATAATTGAGCAGCCCTACTCTGATGACAACGTGCAATATTGCTGGGGTTCCGGTGTAGTATGGATAACAGAAATCCGGGCAAATACGTACTGTGCCGGCCATTGTTTTCGATATGCTTTGTAAGTATTTCAGGTGTTTCAAACAACATTTGGGCTAATCTCTATTAACCTAGAGGTTGCTACACCCATGCACGATACACATTTTAAATGATAACTTCACCATTATTGTCCCATAGTCATGAATAAACTTGTTACACAATGCAGAAAATAACCAAACAAATAAATAATAATAATGCGGTTATTGAAGTGTTAGGTGTCTGCTCTGGAGACCGAAGGCGAAAATGTAGCTAAGGGTAAGAATCTGTTTCAAACAAGTGTGTCAATCAAACCTAACAACCATTTCTGTTCAGAAGAAGTTCTTCCATGAGTGTTCTCAATGACCTCTCTTCAACACTAGGATTGTTAACAGACCATCATGTGGAATTAGAATGATTGAATTTGTGAGTCAATTGTGGAATACAATCTAATGCTGACGATGGATAGCACTTCTTGTTTCAGACGTGGGACGTAAACAACCGGTTTGAAAATGCAAGACAGACTCTTGGTCCAGATTGGTGATTCATTCTCCAGACTACACTAATAGCCCTTTTTAGCATTAAGTCACATTCATCACGATAATTAGCCATTGTTTGGTTAATTATTGCTGTCAATCTGGGGGCATTACCAAAGTAAAACACTCACTTGAAGAGATTTTAAAGTTTTCTCTTTGGCCCACACCTTATGCCTAAAGCAGCAAGCTAGCAGAAAAAGGCAATCCTCAACAAAATTGAGGCAAATGATTGAGGAGGCCAGTTCCACCTACCATAGCCCCTCAAAAGTGGGGGCAGAGACTGTTGTGAAAGAACCAGGGCCTCTGGCAGCCTCCAGGAGAACTGTTGTACTGTAACGCCGTCCAAACAGTGGAGGGAGACAGCATTCAGCCTATTAAAAGCTACTCTAAATGACATCATGTACCAATGATCGAATGGCTTCCCTTTCTCCCCTGTTTCTGTGATACAATGATCATCACCATTAAGAAAAGGTCCCTCCTATTTAGCCAGGGAGATCTGGTGATAGAGATGATTTATTAAACAAATGAAAGAATAGACCTATACCTGGATGTCTTCCTTGATATATTTGGGATGAAGCTATGATGCTATGCAGCATGCGGCTAATAAAAAAGGTCAGAATGCCAATAGTTTATGTCAGCAAAGGAAATCAGGTTCCAATCGAAAAAAATAAATAAAAAAATATCTATATTATAAAGTACAAAACTTTTTTAGGCAGTATTTAAGGATTGCTTTGGATTTTCTGTTTATAAATAGTTTTCTGTATATCAAGCTTAGAGCCGATCAGGTTAAGACCTCCATTAGCCTTGAGGCTGAGCTTTAACTGTACAATCCTCTGTGACTGAGGTGGAGGCTTCCTCCACCGCTGTAGGAGCTCCCCCATAGTTCTGCTTCACTCTTTGGCTGCAGATATGCCTGCAGAAAAAGAGTGAAAGAACAGAGACAAAATCCAATTCAGGTCGTTTATGTCAGTTAACTCAGCTTTGGATTGTGATGCAATATGAACAATTAATTGTGTGTATATTTTTCGTATCCAGCTGGTTGAACCCTCGATCAAACGGTGACGAAAACAAGTAAACTCTGCTCATTGCTGGCTCAATGCCTCCTATAACAATAGGCCACGCCAGCCTGAACACCACGATCAATCACCTCCAACATTTCCTCACCATGGAGCCACCCTTTACCTGCATAACCAGTGAAGGCTCAATTCAATGTACAACAAAAAGCTTATTTTTTGGATTGACATATAAAGTTGACAAATCCAAAGAAAAAAGGATGGTAGTTCTAGAAGATTCTAGAATTAAACATTGTTCAATTAATACTATCTGTTATGCTTACTCAACAGGAAATATGAACTTCAAAGGAGGGCATGGATATGGCATGAAATGGTTTGCAAGAATGGGTGTGTATGATGGTATAACCTAAGAACTCTTCAGTCATGTCATTACCAACAGGGACTGGCAGAAAAACAGCCCGTGTGTGTGATATTAGAGTCACTCTGCCTTTTTAATGTCCTATTTCAATGATCAATGGGCCCTTTCAGCCTACCAGGGGAAGAGCTTAATTCACTGCTTGCTCCAGTTAACACATTAAACACCCAGACCTGCAGTCACAGAGGACCAACTCATAAACCCTGGTTGAACTTTGTAGACAAAAGTGGCCACTTATAAATGATTTGAATATGCAAATATGTCGCCTCCCCTACTGGCAATTAAGGGAGATTAAATCAAGTCCCATTCCACGAGCCATGCACAATTAGGATTACATTTGACAAAGCGTCCATTTTTAGTCCCACATCAAAGGGTCTGAGTAATAGCTTAGAATTCCACAATAACAATAATGTTATAAATAAAACATGAAGGTGGTGGTGAAGAAGTCACTGTTTCTTTGCTGGAGCAGTGACTTTGTAAAATATGCCATAAGGCTGATGTGGAAATAGATCAAGAGGAAATGTATTGCAGGCTTTTGTCAGAATAAAATCCATGTGTTTTGGGGTGTATAGTGCTGGATAGGGAGAAGTTTGAGGAGAAAGGCATAGCATATTTTGCCGTCACGCTGTTACTTTATAGAAAGCAACACAATTCAATCAGTTCGGTCATTTAATTATAGCTTGATTATAGCTTTAAGAATAAACATCTTCCAAGGGATAATGTCGTTTTTTCAAAAGTTTTTTTGGGGCCGTGTTGAATGTTGCTGGAACTATACTGTAACCTAAAATAAATTAATGATTTTCTACACAGGGAGAGAAAATCCTGACAAAAGCATATGATCTTTAATGTTGCCTTCTTCCACTGGGATTATTTGAGAGTATTCTGGGCACATTCATGCCTTTGTGTTAGGTTGGGCTTCTAATGCAACTAGATGAAACTCTACCCGGAGGATGAAAAGATATACAATTAACTTGATTTGCCTTTCCCCCAATTAGATAAATGAAGTCAGAAAACTTTATGTAGGAAAAAAGCCAAATAAGGAGCATGCATGTTTGCAGGACATTTGAATAATATTATGACAGGAGGACAGATTATATTAGAAAAATGGAAAGGTTTAATAGCTCTTATATATAATTTTTGTAATATATAATAATGTATCCCTTTCGCCTTTTAATTTCTCATCCATTCCTGCTACTATCAACCACTCAAGATCTACACTTTTTTAAATGATATCAATGAATGGATGTGGAATCTCCCTCTTTATTAATATACCTGTGTCCCTGATGAGCTCCACTCCTCTGCAGGGATATACCATGGACCGCCGGGCATATCTACTCTAGAATGGGTAGAGTATAGCGCCATTAATGTCACACGCGGAAAATTGATAACTGTAATTTTGTGAGAGCAGAGAATGCTATTATCCGAGTGGTGGCCAGTCCTTGTGGGATATTTCCCTTTTTGAGTTTGTGTTTCATTTCTTAAAAATGACCCAGACCACTATCCATCATTCAGGTCTGCCGCTCTATGTGATAGGTCTTGATGTGCCTGGCCATGTAAAAAAAAGAAAGGTAAATACTGTTTGAGTGATTAAGTCAAGGTGTGACTAAAGTCAACTGTAACAATGCTAACCCAATGCCGAGCACTTCATAAAACCCTTTTCACAATAGACTTCCAGAGCAGACCCGTCATAATTTTTTATGAAAGACACCTTTTTGTCCAATGATAACGTCTCTGTGAAATGTTATAACTAATGTTTAGCTTAACATCACTAGACTGAACTACAGACTCGTAATCAGCATTCCTTTTGCATTTTGAATCAATTTTCAAAGGACGTGGATGGAAATTGAACCATTGAAGTGCGAGAAGCAATCAGCCAGCAGGGACTGTGTTGCCGGCTACCTGCATATCCCCGTGGGAAGTGCAGTCCCAGGCAAACAACATACCAAACATTCTACGTCTTCTGTCTGTTTACATTTCCTTCTGAAATGTTCATGTACTGCTATGGAATCTTTGTCTAGCGTAATAGTGGGATTGTATATCTAATTCAGGATCCTGTACAAGCAAACCCTTCCCCAGCCAGAACAGCATTTCAAACAGAACAAATGTTTAACATTTACGGTTAAACCCGAATGCATCAAGATTTGCGACATCATGACTATCGCTTTGGCCGAAGTAACTCAAATTCATTGTTCCAAATAATTACTGGAAGCACACTTGTGTTGTGTATTCTGCAGACAAACAACATTATACACCGGCAGCATCTACTCCTCATCACACCACTTATCACTCTCTACCACTAAGCTATTATCTCAGTATGCATAGCTATTCCGGTATAATCTTCATCTAACCTGGTTCTGTGTGGTATTGACTGCAGACGAACAACCGTGGGGCCATCAAGTCATTTTTCAATATGGATCTCTCTGCCACATCTTTGGCAATCTTGAGTTGAGGTAGAGTGAGAATGCCTATCTAGTTCCATAAACGGGTGGCCTTTAGAGAGCCAGGAATTGGAAATGCCTGTTCACTTTGTCTCTGCCCATCGCATGGCTTTTCCTTGGAATAGGAAAAGACTTTCCCCCGCAAACTACAATTTGTGAAATATCCTGTTTGGACCAGTGCTAGCCTTGACTATGGGACATTAGACTCTGTGTCATTCATCATTAAATGCCCCAAACCAAGACTGCCTTACGTTTGTGGTTTCATAGTTTTTTCCTTCAATAAAACCAAGTATTTTATTGAATAAGCAACAGTTGCGTCTTTCTTGTTTATCTGAAAAGGTTGGGGCTGTACAAGCTGACACTGTGTGTGTGTGTGTGTGCGTGTATATGTGTGTGTGTGTGTGTGTGTGTGTGTGTGTGTGTGTGTGTGTGTGTGTGTGTGTGTGTGTGTGTGTGTGTGTGTGTGTGTGTGTGTGTGTGTGTGTGTGTGTGTGTGTGTCAGTGTGCGTTACCACAGACCTTTGTGCGTCCGAGGCTCCTGCAGTAAGCGTCTTCCAGGCGGTGTGCTGAGAGAGATGGATCTGCAGCTTGGGTCCCCAGTGTCATGGTAACATGCTAGACATCAGTAACTGTAGCCTGTGGCCCCGAACAAGGTAATAATAGTGACACCATCTGCTGCCATATGACAATAATTAAAAACATGAGGAAAAAGTAGAATACGAAGGATGACAAGAACAGCAACAACATGTCACTCACCTTGGAGATTTTTCTTGAGAGCATTCTTAGTGAAGTTACATAAGTTCTCCAGAGTGAAAATAAATTGCGCTCAGAGACAGAATGAAATCTTTTCCTCATTTCATCTGCTCTTCTTGACACCATACACACACACGCGCACGCGAACACGCACATGGTAAGAGTTTGAAAGCTCAAGGCAGTCTATCAGTCTCTTTATTCTCACTCTTCCTGTATTTTGTCTTATTACTCAGTCAAATCAATGGTTTTGCTTTGTACACAAAGCGCGCACATACACACGCACACAAACACATATCGAATGCCATTTTCTGTGCATTCTGTTATTATGCTATCCAACTTTGGCAATGTGTTCTAGCAATCCAATTTCCTTTGCACAAAAAAAAGAATACTCTATACACATTTGTAATCACTGCAACTATCCAATCATTCGCAGATGATATTTCCCAAACTACACAACATTTCATCAATGACTATAAACTTCTGAACCTAAAATAAATAAAACTGTACCACGACCAGGGTGGTGTGTCTTCCATATAATAAAAAGGTATAAAAACATTTTAAGAGATTCTAAGATCCCTGCCATGGGAGTCTTATGGTTCTATTTCAGTAAATATTGCTTCTTAGGACATGTGTGCAGTTTTCTTCCACAACAGAGCATAAAGGGAGGTGTGTGTGTGTGCGTGTGTGTGCGTGCGTGCGTGCGTGCATCTTTGTGTGTGCACACCCACACACAGTATGCTTGTGTTAACCTTTCCAGTCAATCCTTCTGTCCTGTCTTTTGTTGTATTTGTGTAATTCTGTGTGGATTGATTGAATAATTGATTATCGGTTTTGTGTGTGGATGTGCACGTGTGTCCTTTGATGGAGATAGCAGGTGGCAGATGGACTATATTAAGTCCAGTGAGAAGAACACAGTCACCTCCATCTCAGCAAACAAGCAACGTGTACTTTAGTATTTGGTGTTATTTTGGTTTATTTGTAATGCATAAGTTCTCTGCAGCTGAGGTGGAAGTGGGCACATGACCGCTTTCAAATTCAGAAACATTTTTGACAAGCTATAGGAATAAGTTATTCCAGCATTGGTATTGGCATGAAGTATTGCCTTTTTTCAAGAATATTGTTAAGACATACATTAGTTCATAAATGTAAAACAATTTAAGGTATTTTATGATACATTTTTTAGAGATATACATGTACACTGGTAATATTGCAATATTGTTAGCAAAACTTTTGTCTGAAATAATGACTGTGGATACATCCAATTAGATACATTCTAAAATAATGTATGAACACTAAAATGTATTATACTATTGTTTGTAGTTGAATGTAAATGTTTGGCACCACAAAGAAATAGCAATATTCCTCTTCCACATGAATATAAATTCATATGGATAAATTAATATGGATTCGTTCCAGTGTAGCGGGTCAGTCAGCAGTCAGATGTGAAATAACCTTTAGATTAATTGTGCTAATCCAATTGCACAGTTTTGAAACAATCTCTTAAACTGTCCTCTCATTTTCTGCATGTTTTGATAGTTATATATTATTTAACTGTCTCCTCATACTGTATAATAATCCAAAATATAAAATATAATAATTGATAATAATCTATCATTAATGATCATCGTTAAAATATGTGTAAAATATAATAATCTGAATCCTTATATAGAGACAATAATGAATCAATGGCAGATGCTTTTATGAATGGCGATGAATCAATTTACTGTTTGCTGCATCAAGACCAGAGTCAAAAGGGAGGCTGTTTTCTTAGAGTAAAAGCATGAATAGAACTTGGCTTTGGCAACATTCATTCAATTCATAATTGAGAGCTTTTGCATCGACGCGAGTTCCCAAGTGTGCACTGTAGACTTGG
>OLKM01001955.1:0-11696 GCA_900291075.1 Melanogrammus aeglefinus
CGTTACTATTCACCTTATCCTGCACAACGCTTAGGGTCAACGTCAAACAAAACGAACTCTGGGAAAGCGACGGCGACGGTCTCCGCTTCTACTAAATCTCGCGCGCGTTCTACGTCGATTGTCTCGCTCGTTGTGGTTCCCCGAAGATCCTCGGCGCTGCCGTCTACGCCGACCCTCGGTAACCCCCGAGACCCTCGTGCTGCGCCGGTCTACCGCGGATCCTCCGGTAACCCCGAGACCCATCGCTGGCGCGTGTCTTGACAGCTGACTCCTCGGTACCCCCGAGCACCTCGCTGCGCGCTACCCGCCGACTCCCGGTAACACCCCGGAGACCTCGCTTGCGCAGTCTACAAGGCTGCACGTCCTCGTGGCGTAACCCCGATGACCCCTCGCTGCGGGGTCTACCGCGACTCTTCGAATCCCCCGGACCCCTTCGGCATTGCGCCAGTTCTACAGCTGACTCCCCTCGGGGTAATCCGCCGAGATCCTCGCTTGCGCGGGTCGCCGCTGCGATCTCCTCGGATAACCCCGGCATCGCTCGGCTGCGCTGATTACCGGCACCGACCTCCGTCGCGGTACCCCCGAGCCCTCCTGCGGCGGTCTACCGCCGACTCCTCGGGTAGTCCCCGAGACCCTCGCTGCACGCGGCTCCTAGCTGACTCCTCGGTAACCCCCCCGGACGCCTCGCTAGCGCGCTCTACCGCCGACCTCCCGTGTAATCCGCCGAGACGCCTCGCTGGCGGGCGGTTCTGACGCTTGACTCCCGGTAATCCGCCCGAGATCCTCGGTGGCGCGGGTCTAACCGCCGACTCGCCCGCGGTAATTCCATGAGGTGCCGCCGGCAGGGAGGGAGAGCGGGTTGCTGCTCTCCTTCAGCCGCGCAGAATGATCCTCCTCCGCACGTACGCGGACGCAGGTTACGGATGACTGCGTGACACGGAGGCCACTCGCGGGCCGGTTCGTGAGGGAGGTTCAGTGCAGCATGGGGCGCGTAGCGCCTGTTGGCCGGACCGGGTTCTCCATGGTGCTCCGGCCGACACCAGTGCGTATTAAGTATTGAAGGGCGGCGGTTCCTCCTGCGGGGTCTTTGTGCCGCCGGCCTGGGTAGCCGCGCTTAGCCTAGCCTCGGCTAAACGCTGGGGCAGCCCTCGCGGTCCTCTCAGGCTCCGCCGCTCCGCCAACGTCGGGCGAGGCCTGGTTCAACGGAGCTGGATTACCCCACTACACTCGTATTTGTCGAAGCTGGTTTCACGGATAAGATGGTTGTTGAGAAATCGCAGGGCTTGTGTTTGGGCTCCTTGTACGTCCTACGGGGTGTTTTACTGTCGAGCGTTACGCAAAGGGCAATTGTGGTGAGTACTAACGAGAGGCTCTAGACCTGTAGGGCTGGAGAAGGACAGTTGTCACCAGCCCGGGCCAGAAGGGTGGGGAGGGTGTCAGCGGCTGCCTTTTGGGCGGCCCGCACGAGGGGATGTTTGGAGAGAGGGGTGTTGTGCGAGGGGAGAGAGGGATTGGCGGGACGGCTGTGTGATCCGCGCAGCACAATTCCGAGGCCAAACCAACAGGATTTTTGCATGCAATTATTGTTCTGCGACGCGTTCAAGAAAGCGCATGTCTATTTTGGCACCCCCCACCCCCCCTTCCCCTCAATATCTTGCCTGTTTATTGAACGACCCCGTTGGTTAAAACAGTTTTAATGGCGGCACTATGCTGCCAACCATTCATAATGCAGAAGTGGGGCTGGAAAAGAGGCAATTTAACAAGTGGATAGGGTGTCACCAGTTTTTTTGTTTGTTTTTGTCCGATCGAATCAACTTCGTAGATACAACACGCAATACGCATTTCACAAAAGATTAACTATATTTTTCCTGCACCGTGTTTTTTCTGAGTTAGCACGAAATGCACCTTTTAGAAAATCCCGCTAAATATCACTTGTTTAGCCTTCACAAAGTCAAAAAATCCAGTATTCGCGCTAGTGTCTGATGGTGAGATAATCCGGAGTTATGTCTGTGTGAAGCTTTAACTGCACCTATCCAAGCTCTGGCGTTGTTTACGGTTGTTTTGTCCTGGCAGTTACCCCAGCAAGAGCGCGCGGCGGCCTGGGGGTTAACCCATCTTAAAATAACATCTTTACACATAAATACTGAAACGGTGGCCTCAAGCCCTGTGTTCCCCTCGTGGATTTGGCGTTGTTGTCTAGAATGCTGATTCTATTGATTGTTTCGTATCGATTCGCTTGCAGTGATTCTCCGTGAAAGTATTCGAAAGAAAAACATGTTTGACTTTGCATCATTTCTTAGGGTGCTTTTAGCCCAAGAGCATGTTGCAATTGAAGTCGGAGTATGATTGGTAGGTTTCTCCTACACAATAATCCTACACCTTTCGATCTCCCCTCATACCCTTTAGTTCTAATGATAATCTTATTAGAAGAAAGAACAAATTGTTGCTTAAAACGGGTTGAAAGAAATTGCAGGGAAATACGACTTTTGTGTATCGTTAAAGCCTCAATCCCCAATACTTAATGATGAATGAGGCCATCAGTGGCCAACAGATATTTAGAAGTGGTGCTTAACTATTTCGTAACACTGATTGTGATACAAACCTTCCATTGTAGTTTGGAAAGGTTTCCATCTAATTTAAACTTATTCCCTGCCAGCTCTCTTTGTGCCAGATTAGTAACAGGTCATAAGCACCGACGCCACTCATTTGCGAGATCTGGAGCTTCGTTAGTTCTACTGGTTGTTGTTATTACACTGCTTGTCTGTGGCAATGACGTGAGCTCTCTGTGGCAGTCTCAGCGCGGGCACGATTTCCATCTCTTCTCTGGGGCTCTTCCCATCCCAGGACTGCTGACCTGACAGACCCTGACTCTAAAGTGTCTTATCCAGGACTGCTGAACCTGACAGGAAACCCGTGGACTCTAGAGTGTCTTATCCACGACTTCGCTGACCTTGACAGACCCCACTGAGCTCTAGGTGTCTTATCCAGACTCTGATTCCTGGAACCGACCCCACTGGACTCTAGATGCAGTGTCTTATCCAGACTCCTGACCTTGACCAGACCCCACTGCTCTAGAGTGTCTTATCCAGAAGATGCTGACCTGACAAGACCGCCACTGTGACTCTTAGAGTGTCTTATCCAGACTGCTGACCTGACAGACCCCACTGACTCTAGAGTGTCTTATCCAGACTGCTGACCTGACAGACCCCACTGACTCTAGAGTGTCTTATCCAGACTGCTGACTAAACAGACCTCACTGTTTCCTAGAGCGGTGTCTCAATTTATGGCCAAGTTGTTTCCCCTTGGTGAGTCCGTCACTCGCTGCGTCTGTCTGTCCTTCTGTCACTTGCTATTTGCGAGGTTCTGTGTCTCTGTCAGACATGGGGCTGACAGTGTGCGCTGTGTTGAAGAGCTTATGGGGATGACTTCAGCGACGGCGAGGGATTTGATTGATGATGACGACTGATTCATAGTCACTGTGATAATTTGTGTGTGCGGCTGCCGAGTTGTGTGTGCAGACGCTTTCTCCTAGAAAAAGCATAATCAAAACCAAGGATTAGTTTAGCAGCCGGAACTCCGACCGCAGCGATTTCCCAAACAAAACATGTCTCGGACTGTGTTTTGGCCCACGGTTTTTGTTTTCCAATATCGTCAAGGGTGTGTGAGTGTGTTGTGTGTCGTGTGTGTGTGTGTGTGGTGTGTGTGTGTGTGTTGTGTGTGTGTGTGTGTGTGGTGTGTGTGTGTGTGTGTGTGTTGTGTGTGTGTGTGTGTGTGTGTGTTGTGTGTGTGTTGCAAATACAGTAAAAATAGAAAAAGGTTAAGATGCAGAATAGTGGCAGTGAGTTGGACCGGGGGACAACCAGGTGTGCCGTTGTGTATTGGAGGAAGGAACTTCTCTCATCCTAACACCGGTTATTATTCTGGATCCTCGTGGAAGCACATTGCGATCGATCTACAACGAGCTCCGACAGCCAAACGGTGTTGAACGTTTAATCGGGAGGAGAATTTACTGGTCGCATCATTAGCACCAAAAATGTTTCAACAACATTTGCGCAGAAATAATAATGCGAAAAGAAAAGGAAGATCCTGAGAAACGGTTACAGTTTGCTTTGTGTAAATATGTGGTGCTGTCACCTCAGGCACTTGTCCTTTGGTAAACTGTAGAAGAGTTTGTAGCGAATCAATTATTTTCCCAATATTTATACATATTTTGTGAGCGATTTATAAGGCCTTGTGTGTACGGTGTGGCAGTGATTTGTTTTGCTACGGATGCAGTTTGGACGTGCATGACTTCCACAGACCACGTGGGTCGTTGGGATGTGTGGTGGTCATCAGGGATCTGGCCGCAGAGCGATGGCGTCCTCGTTATGGCGGGGGGTTTAGCTGCAGTGGTGGACGGTGTCAGGGCACCGTGGAACCTGACTGAGAGGTCGATTAGCGCTCAACTTTATTCACTTTTTTTTTATCAAGCATAATTTGTATTCTGCGGACGGACACACACACACACACACACACACACACACACAGCACACACACACACACACACACACACACACAACACACACACACCACACCACACACACACACACACACACACACACACACACACACACACACGGAGCTCCTGCCTTGGGCCTCGCTCTTCCCCTCATTAAATATGCAGCAGGCCCTGGAGAATAAGACGGGAGAATACAGCAGCTAGGGTTATACGCATCACGCCGTTGGCGCTGCACACCGGAACCCTGCTGCTTTCTTCAGGCTCTCTGCCTTATTTATAAATTACGCCTATTTCCTCTCGTCGGATCCTATCGTTGCATAGAATGAGTCCCTGTGTTTTTCTATTTTTTGTAGTTCTTCTGTTTGTTTCAAATGTTGTATTTAATCTTAGTAAGAATGGCCTGATACCTTGGTGTGAAACTGGGCAGTATTTTCAGTGAACAAAGTAATTTTCACAGTCACAAAAAAGGTCTCTAAATGTTATATTTGGGAGTAAAGGCTTGCAACATCCATTTTCACACACACACACACACACACACACACACACACACACACACACACACACACACACACACACACACACACACACACACACACACACACACACACACACACACACACACACACACACACACACACACACACACACACACACAGCTGGCATTCTGATGCTATGTTCTTCCTGCATTCAGTTTCTAGTCTGCAGATAAGATGGTGAATTCAGAAACCGATATTAGTAAACCTTAAAGCGGCCGCGGCAGTGAAGCCCGGTGCGTCAGGCTCACCAAAATAGACAGACAAGTAAAAAAAAATACCTTTGTACACAATTACCCACAGAAAGGTCAATTTTCCGTTTGAACTTTGACACAAATATTTGTGGGAAAGTGTCCACGAGCCCCAAGCATGCCTGAGCAACCCGTTCACCCACGTCGCTTCTCACCGTCAAAGCTGTGGAAGTATTGTTTGGATCGGCAAGACACAGAAACGCATGCATATATACAAACGTATATATACATATACAAACGTATATATACATATACAAACGTATATATACATAAACGTATACAGGGGTTTTTCTAGAAAAAAAAAGTAGCAGGGAGCAGACCCCTGCGCAAAGCCGAGGGAGCAACGCGACCGAGGCGGGGGATGGTGTGGAAGGGGGGTCTCCCCCTTCCACGGCGCGAAGCCTTTGAAAAAATAATGATTAAATGGTACATTCTGAGGCTATCTTAGAGAGAAATTCTAGCTCTTGTGGTCATCCTGAAAAACTAAAATACTATCAACTTTTGGTAGACTTATTAAAAAAAATAACATCTGATGTTTTCTTATAGTTATACTACACGGTAAAGTTAGTTGTTCATAATCATTTTATTGAGATATTAGTTTTGACCTACAGTGCCCTCCACAAATATTGGCTCCCCTAGTGAATATGAGCAAAACAGGCTATGTAAAAAAATCTTACCTTTTCATTTAAGTTAAATTATTGAAAGCAAAACAGGCTATGTAAAAAAATCTTACCTTTTCATTTAAGTTAAATTATTGAAAGAAAAAAAAAAAACTGTCGACATTAGATTTTTGTGAATTATTTTTGAGTGAAAGACCAAGAGGATAAACAGCAAAGACATATTTTTTGATAACCAGTTGTGCTCATATTCAGGGGTGCCAATATATTTGTGGAGGGCACCGTAAAATCAAAGATATGCGAGATACCACAAATATTTTAATTAAAGATTTGCCTTCAACATCATTTAAAAATAGCCCTAACAAAGGCGCATTACAGTACCAGTAGCCTACCGCAGAAATAACGATGGGTAACATTGGGCGCAGATGGGGCGGGTCTTGGTCGGTAAAATCAAACGGGACAGGTAAGCATTTTCTAGGCAAAATAACCGTTTTGAAAACGATCGTCTTTGTTAAAGTCACCCTGACTAAAAGGATGTTTTGTAAAGTTGGAAATACAACTAAATTAAATTTAACCAACACATACTTGGAACTTTATCCAAGAAACTTCGGCCCTTTTCTGAATTCTGCCTCTCCACTAAACACTCATCCGAGCACAGACAGGTGTTCGTCGAAGGTCACGGATTCTCCCCCCCCTCTATTGAAAGTCGATCTCGCTGTTGGCATTGCATTATCTTCCTCCACATTGTGACAGAAAAAAGATGTCATCTTCCTCTGCCCCGGACACTCTTTGGCCTTTCGTTTCGTTCCGTGGGATGACATGTTTTCACGTTATAAACTAATCGTCTAACGGTACTTTATTCTATCTAGTCTATCTAGTCTATCTAGTCTATGCGTCGAATGGTTGACTTGTAGTTCGCGCCAGTGTCACGTCATTACATTTGATCATATTATTTATTTATTGTTGTTTTTTGGCTGATGTGATGAGCACTTGTCAGTATGTTTGTGTATATTGTATTGCAATTATTATTATTATAATAAAAAGATTTAAAAAAAAAAAAGACACGTCACTTGGTCGCTCGCTGTTACACGCTCCTCATGCGTCAAAAACCCATTCAAATACATAGTAGCTCGCTAGCTAGCTGCTAATAACGTTAGCATGTCGACTCGGTCTGGGAAACTCCAATTCGGATCGGAATATTTTGGATGGAAGTAATTATAAGTTATTTGAGGATCAGACACATTGTCAGGTGGTGGTGTTTGGATATTTCGCGGAGAGAAAAAATCGTTTTGAGAAATATAGTGTAGGTTGTACAGCAGCATGTAAGTACAGATCCAAGTTAGACAGGTTCAGTCGGCATTTCGGTAGGATGGCGCACGCCGGGAGTATCGGGGCGCAGCGCCCCTGTTCCCTTGTTTAGAAAAAACCCTGGTATATATACATATACAAACTGCTCCTACCAGTCTGCCCTACAAACACCGTTAGGACCGTCACAGATCACTGCTCCGACCGGAGTTTATCACGATAAACCAAAGCCACGCTCGTTTCTTTTTATTATGGGACGATAAGAATTCAGAAGTTAGGACTTGAAAGTCATTTCCTTCTTCTGTGGTGTGGTTTTAATACTTCTTGCTCACCAGCCTTGTACAATGCTTCTCTGTCTCTGTCTCTCCTTCTACTGCTCTCGTCAAACGGGGTCAGCTCTTCTCACGACTGGCCCCCAGACTGAGGTCACAGCAGAATATAGCTTATGGACGTCTATTTTGGTGAGGCTTGTTGTGTGTGTTTGAGTGTGGCCGAGACAGAGAGAGGGATAGAGCCGTGTTGTCTAATGATGCTGTGCAAGTCTCCTGACCGGGTACTTACTGTGGGTCAACAACGTGATGGGGCCATTTTATTTTAAGACCTGACACAGACACAAAGAGAGGTAGGGGGGTGTGTGTGTGTGTGTGTGTGTGTGTGTGTGTGTGTGTGTGTGTGTGTGTGTGTGTGTGTGTGTGTGTGTGTGTGTGTGTGTGTGTGTGTGTGTGTGTGTGTGTGTGTGTGTGTGTGTGCTATCTGATCTGAGTTAGAAAATAAAAACATTGAAGACTTTCATAGTTGTTTTTTTTGCGTGGCTTGGTTTTGAGAGAAGACTATCTAGGCAAAACGCTTTTCACAAACCACAACGTCAAATTTCCTACCATCGACGCTGAGCTTGTCGTTTAGCGAGCTTTGTCGGGGACAGTGTGTGTGTGTGTGTTGACTCCCCGGCTGGCGTCGGATGACTCGGTAATATGCAGAGGTTCACATCTTTAAATAGGCAGGATTTTACGCTGATTACCGCGTAGAGCCCGCTGCTCGGCTGGCCGGGGCCCCGGTCTTACGGCCCGCCGCGGGATTAAAGCGTCCGTCGGCGGCGCCGTGGTGGAGGGTAATCTGGTTACCATGGGAACGCTTGTTGTTGGAGTGTTGTGCCCCGACATGTGGTTCTGTTATTGTGTCGGGCAGACATGCTGCCTGGGATGTCTGGCTTCTGCTTTAGCTCCAATAGTCTGTCTGTCTGTCAAGCCGTCTAACAGGACGCTTTAATCAGGTAGTAAATATTAGTCTTAGGAATGAATCCCGTCTGTGCACACATGTGGTGAGGGTGGCGGCCAAACGGGCTGCATTGATTCTGTCCATAAAATAAATGTACTTATTTTTTTCAAAAATAAGGTGGAATCAATGATGTTGTAAAATCCCAAACCTTGAAGGAAGTTAAAATGTAATATGTATTGAGTGAAGGTAATAATAAAGGTAATATGGATACTACCTCCTGTATCAACAGGAGGACCAAGTATTTAGGCCACATAAAAGCCGTCATAAGGCGTACCTTTTTGAGATACTTTGTGACCTCGCGTGGCGCTCCAAAGCGGTGGAGGTGTGGCCGACACGAGTTGATAAGTGGTGCTGGGGGGCAGGGTGAAGTGGAATCTAGAAAGATCTCCTTGAAATAAATAGCTATGGCGGCATCACTGAGTGTTGACGTCCATCAACACACCGCCTCTGCCCACGCAGTGCCACCATCTCTCACAAACAAAGATGGCATGCTACAAATCTTTTCCTTTCTATGGTTCCCTCCATTCTTAAAAGGTAGATGAACATCAGCGATCAAATGTTGTTCTCAGTGAGCCCTCCTGGTGGTCACAACAGGTCCTTCACTGATCTACGGCGTGGGTCACCCGGCCCTCTGCGGCCGTTCAGTCCATATCTGAGCAGACAGGAAGACACGGATGGATGGACAGTCAAACGGTGAGGAAGTGGAGAAAGATAATTTGAATCGTCGGTGATGAGCAGAGAATGACTCCCTTCCTGTGACTTAAGAGGACAGCGCAGCCCTGAGGGAGGCACTGACACACTGCTCTGTAGGCTCTCACGCACAATACGCGCTTCAGGAGGTGCTCGTGTTTGGTGTTGATGAAGGACCCACCTCAAAAAACCTCAAGCACAGACACCCATGCGGACACTCACCCCCTTTGTCTGAAGCCGTTTGCAAAAACTGGGTATGGAAACACGCGCACCACACCCTTGTGGGTTTGTGAACAAGCCTAGTGTGACCTCTCGCTCTCGCGCACTCTTGCTCTCTCTCTGTGTGTCCGTCTGTCAGAATGATAGAACTGAACGCATGCACACATGGCAAGGGTTTCAGATGGAAGCTCTCAATAGGCTCGGAGAGAGGTTTGTCTAAGCTGCTTTGAGAACAAGGACATGGTCACTGCTTTACCACCGAGTCTGAAGAACTGGGTGCAACATTCTTACACACAGAGTGGTTTCTTTTTGTGTGTAGCTGCACAGACAAATAATTGTGCTGAATGCCGAGTAACCAGATAAACACACACACACTGCACTGCCTATTGAAAGGTGTTGGATTGAGTCATTGGATAAATATAGCAGCGCGGACAAACAAAAATGTCAATGTCAACATTGTCCAAAATGGAGCCTATTGAAAAATCCAGCAGTCTGGTAGGAAACATTTAAATAACTCCCTGATAAAAATAGATATCATTCACTGGGGAAAATGAGATGGGAGAATACACAAGTGAGATTTCCTCGCTAGAAACTGACAAAAGTGAGGTGTGTGTGTGTGTGTGTGGGTGGGTGGACAGTCTGTCCTGCCCGGTTGTTAAGAGAGTGTGTGTGTGTGTGTGTGTGAGGACAGTCTGTCCTGCCTGGTTGTTAAGAGTGTGTGTGTGTGTGTGAGGACAGTCTGTCCTGCCCGGTTGTTAAGAGTGTGTGTGTGTGTGTGTGTGTGTGTGTGTGTGTGAGGACAGTCTGTCCTGCCTGGTTGTTAAGAGAGTGTGTGTGTGTGTGTGAGGACAGTCTGTCCTGTCTGGTTGTTGGGAGTGTGTGTGTGTGTGTGTGTGTGGGTGGACAGTCTGTCCTGCCTGGTTGTTGGGAGTGTGTGTGTGTGTGTGTGAGGACAGTCTGTCCTGCCTGGTTGTTGGGAGTGTGTGTGTGTGTGTGTGTGTGAGTGAGGACAGTCTGTCCTGTCTGGTTGTTGGGAGTGTGTGTGTGTGTGTGTGTGGGTGGACAGTCTGTCCTGCCTGGTTGTTGGGAGTGTGTGTGTGTGTGTGTGTGAGGACAGTCTGTCCTGCCCGGTTGTCCCGGGTCCCGAGCCACACTGCAGGCCGTGTGTTGTGCCAGACTGAGGGAGGGGTTGGAGGGGCAGGTGATTGAATGCTGCAGTGATGACGGTGCCAGCTGCTGTATGATCGGGCAGAGATATAGCGGATGTTTCCATTATACGTCCAGAAGCAGTCAGAGGAACAAGGTCTGCTTCACTAGACTCCTCCCGTTGACCGACCCCCGTTGACCTTGAACGGAGGCGCAGTGCATTGTGGATCCGTGCGCTGAGGGCTCCGTCAAAAAGTTGAACAATGTTCAACTTTTTCTTCGGCAGCGACGGATACATCATCCAATCAGATGGCGGTATGCACTGTGCCACTACTCGGGCTGCCGAGGACCCTGGAAACCCTCCCCCACCCGTCAAGCCGCGCCTTCTGACGTCCTCTGACTGACGGTGCAGTGGGCCACGAGGCGGCAGGTCGTTGTATTAACGGGTTGACCATGCACGTAGAGAAGCCAAGAAAAACCCCTTAAACATTAATCGATGTGCATGAAGTGATGAATATATGCAGAGTGCCAGACTCCTAGGGGAGGGGTTTTATTATATTCTAAGAATAAGCAACTATTAAGTCATGATATAAGCAGACCATGGCTAACTAATCAACACCAATAATAAAGTGTGTGTGTGTGTGTGTGTGGTGTGTGATAGTGTGTGTGTGTGTGTGTGTGTGTGTGTGTGTGTGTGTGTGTGTGTGTGTGTGTGTGTGTGTGTGTGTGTGTGTGTGTGTGTGTGTGTGTGTGTGTCAAGTCCTTACCTGTGCAGGCTAGTGTGGATAGGATAACCTACTTGGTATGACGCACATACCAAACTTATTGAACTGAACCGATGAACCAAAGGGTGTGGTGTGTCGACCCACTCAGCAACTCCAAACACAGGTGGTGGCTGCAAGAGGGCAGAATTGAATGGGGGTGCTCAAATAAACCAGGCCGGGACGGTGGGGCTGGGTTAATTTGTCCATGTGAAACACACAAGCACGTTCATCAAGCTAGGGCCCTTGATTGCTAACGTGTCTCTCGACCACATTACTGCCATGCAAGGTTAGTTCCTCCCCCTCACCTCTCGTGTGCGATCAATTCGAGCCGTAACTGTCAGGTTGGCGTCTGATATAAACCATCTCTGAAGTGATCCCTCTGTGTTTACACTGTCACT
>OLKM01001955.1:11721-44221 GCA_900291075.1 Melanogrammus aeglefinus
ATATATATCTATATCTATACATTTATTCATATCAATACAGGTAGATATTGATTGCTGGTGGTTGATGAGGGGATTTCACAGGAACCAATGAGGATTAGGGAGAGAAAGAGAGAAAATAAAAGAGCAACTGAGCAAGGGAGAGAGAGATGACAGAGGTGCTGCAGAAGGGTGGTAGGGTGGGAGAAGGTCATCCTGACTAGTGACTAAGGGTGTGGCCAAATCTAAATCCCCCCCCCACCCCCCACCCCCCGCTTGCCTCCTATTGGTGCATTATGCCATGTGGTACTCACACCATGACATCACACAATGTAACACAGAGTTCTGGATGGGTTCAGGCTTGAGTTTACCTAAGTGCACTGATACTGTACTGCACAGCTTGGGGCTGGCTGGGGGGGGGGGGGGGGGGGGGGGGTGGGGGGGTGGCTGAGGATGAAGGGTGATGTAGGACCTGGGAGAGTGCATGTGTCCGTGTGTAGGTGTGTGTGGACCTTGGAGAAGGTGTGTCCGTGTGTAGGTGTGTGTGGACCTTGGAGAAGGTGTGTGTGTGTGGTGTGTGTGTGTGTTGTGTGTGTGTGTGTGTGTGTGTGTGTGTGTGTGGGAGCGACCTCTGCAGTAGCAGCAGGCCCATCCCTCAGCTTTGGTGCAGAGTGCTCCACATCCCCTCCCTGCAGCACCTGGGCCGGGCGCTGCGCTGCACCCCAGCATGACTGACACCTCCCTAGGGAACCGCCTCCTTTACAAGGGGAGAGACACAAGAGAGGGAGAGAGGGAGAAGGAGAGGGAGATTTGATTGGTCCATATACCGTTCCTTCTGGTCGGCCCTGAGTGATGGTTTGACCTCCGGGTTCCGGTTCCAAAGGACCCCGGGCCCTCTAGGGGTCAAAGGGGCTCCTGGGGACATATTGTACTATGGTTCTCAGCTGGTGCTTGTGGTGGATGAGTGGGTGGAGAGCCGATCAATAGATCTATATAGGGATGAGGAGGGCCATCCACGCCGCCATCACCGCTGCCGGAGGACACGCCGCTTGAACACCTCAGCAGAAAATACTGCAGTTAGCCTGCATGCTAACATAAAGCTAATGCCTCTCAGGTACAGGAACAGCGTGTGTGTGTGTGTGTGTGTGTGTGTGTGTGTGTGTGTGTGTGCGTCTGCGTGTGTGTATGTGCATAGGCGATCATAAAATGAAAGGTCATGGCTGTCTCCTTCACGCTGATAAAGGAGGAGATGAAGGTGGTAATTAATCTGCCTCACAGTGATCTTTCTCTTGTTTTAGCGCTGATGCCTTCCTGTCCCAAGATTAAGCCCGACTACCTAAAGGACAATTACAGCCTGTCGTACTAGTAATCAGTGTGTGAATTGGCTGTGTGTATGCACCCATGTGTGGTGATGTTTCGGAGCACTAGGATGAAAGATATGAATTGCTGCAGAGGTAATGTCGACTCAGGTGTTGGAATTGGAACAGAATTATTAATAATACTGGAATAATTAAATCCATTAATTACAATACAGACGCGCTACCTGCATTGCACTGTAGGACATTTGCATATGCAGGTAGATGGGCTTATAAACCGCAATACTGACTTGGTCGTATTGCCACCCTGAACGGGTTGGTGCATGCACTTAAGTGTGTGTGTGCTGTAGCATACCTTGCTGACACTTAACGATGGCTAGATGCCATGTTTCCATAGAATTTCTGCCAAATCTGATTGAATACAATCTAGTTCAGTCTAGGTTCCCCACACACATACACACACACACACACACACACACACACACACACACACACACACACACACACACACACACACACACACACACACACACACACACACACACACACACACACACACACACACACACACACACAAAAACTCTCACACACGTTCAACCTGTAAATACATCACTATCAACATTTGAGTTTCACTTCCATCACTTCCTGCCAGCTATCAAGTGAGCTTGCCTCACTTCCTGTCAGCTATGCAGGCCAAGTGGATCAGTGATGGACAGATGGCTCTGCTGTACTACCTCAGGTGGGGAGGGGCCGCGCTGGGCGGCAGCTAAAGCTCCATTAAGCCTTAGTTCTTTTACATGTATATGTATATTCATTCTCTGAAAGAGTCCCAACACAGATCATTTCTGAGCTTAAGAGAGTTCATTTCCCCGTTTGGTGTGTGTGTGTGTTTGTGTAATCTTCATAACCAAAAGGGATTTAATTTTAGTCCCCTACTGGCGCCACATTAAGTTTTTACCTTTATTTCTCCCATTAAATCTGATCCCTTTGTGCTAAAATGTACTGGACACCGCAAGAACACTTTCAACCGTCCACTAGCTATCATCCTTGCATTCCCTCTTCTGAATTGTATGTGTTCATTTGGACATGTTCATTACCCCTCCAGTTTTGATTTGGTCCAGTCAACCATAGATAGAGAGAGAGAATGGATTGATTGCCATGTTTTTTCCCATACTCAGGGGTTTTTCTAGAAAAAAAAAGTAGCAGGGAGCAGACCCCTGCGCAAAGCCGAGGGAGCAACGCGACCGAGGCGGGGGATGGTGTGGAAGGGGGGTCTCCCCCTTCCACGGCGCGAAGCCTTTGAAAAAATATGATTATTTGAATGTGTATGTTTGTGCTGCGTGTGCTTGCATGAGACAGTGTGTAGTGCTGTGTGTGTGTGTCTGTAAAAACGTAAATGCTTATCAACGTTTGTGATAGACTTATTAAAAAAATGACATTTCATGATGTTTTCTTCTAGTTGATAAAGTACACGGTAAAGTTAGGTTGTTAATAATCAGTCTATTGAGATATTATCTTGTTTTGACCTACAGTGCCTTCCTGTCACAATATTGAGCTCCCCTAACTGAATATGAGCAAAACAGGCTATGTAAAAAAATCTAACCTTTTCATTTAAGTTGTGTGTATTGAAAGAAAAAGAACAAGACTGTTCGAGCATTAGATTTTGGGAATTATTTTTGATTGCTGCCAGAGGATATAATGTCAACTACAGATATTTTGAAATTGGAACAGTTATTATTCATATTCAGGGGTGCCAATATTTGTGGAGGCGCACCGTAAATCAATAGATATGCGCTACCACCATATTTTACTTTAAGATATTGCTTCAACATCCATTAAGATAGCTCTAAATAAACGGCGCATTACAGTACCTGGTAGCTATTCGCCAGCCTGAACGGTATTGGTGCATGCGACTTGAGTGTGTGTGTCGTGTATCATACCCGGCAGGTAAGCATTTTCCTAGGCTAAAATGCCGTGTTTGAAATAGATCGTTTGTTTAAATCTCACCTGAATAAAAGTATTGTTTTTAAAGTTGGAATACCACTAAAATACAATTTACACACACACACACACACACCACACACACACAACACACGACCCACTTCACATACACACTCACACACTACACACACACACACAGCCACACACACACACACCAACACACACACAACTTCACACAATAGAAGCGATCTCACTGTAGCATTCGCTTCATCCCTGTGAAGATACATCACTATCAACATCCTTGCGTTTCACTTCCTTCCCTTCGTTCCTTGGCATGCCATGTTCAAGTGAGTCTTGCCTCACTTCCTGTCAGTCTATGCAGGCCTAAGTAGCTATCTAGTGATGCGTACAGATGGTCTGACTTGTAGTTCGGCTCAGGTGTGGAGGGCCGCGCTGGTCGGCAGCTAAAGCTCCATTAATGCTCTGTAGAGTTCTTTTCACTATGTTTATGTATATTGTATTGCATTGTTAATGTAGTCCCAACACAGATCATTTCTGAGCTTAAGAGAGTTCATTTCTCCGTTTGGTGTGTGTTGTGTTTGTGTAATCTTCATAAACCAAAGCGGATTTAATTTTTAGTCCCCTACTGAGCTGCCTCACTAATAACGTTTTAGCATGTCTGACTCGGTCTGGGAAACTCCAATTCGGATCGGAATATTTTTGGAGTAATTATAAGTTATTTGAGGATCAGACACATTGTCAGGTGGTGGTGTTTGGATATTTTCGCGGAGAAAAAATCGTTTTGAGAAATAGTGTAGGTTGTACAGCAGCATGTAAGTACAGATCCAAGTTAGACAGGTTCAGTCGGCATTTCGGTAGGATGGCGCACGCCGGGAGTATCGGGGCGCAGCGCCCCTGTTCCCTTGTTTAGAAAAAACCCTGATACTTATCGTGCAGTAAAACTATTGATAATACTGTCATCATAGAGTAAAATCCAATCAGGTAACCAGGCGTCGATAATCCCACCTTTATCGGCAGCAGTGGTCCGTGTGGTGACTACCAGAGTACAATAAAGTGTGTTAGTGTTTGATATGGACAGAGTGTGTGCGTGTGTGTCAGTGGTGTGATGGGGTGATCAAGTGTGCGTGTGTGTTTGGGGGGAAGGGGTAGTTGGCTAATCCAGACTAGTAATCAGACCAGCTAATCCCAACAGCTGTGTCACTAAATCTCTATCCTGAGACCCCTCCGTCCCCAAATGGGCCGGCCAGGAACCAGCAGATGGTCCACTGTCTCTCCAAGGTCACCCACACACACACACACACCCACACACCACACACACACACACACACACACACACACACACACACACACACACACACACACACACACACACACACACACACACACACACACACACACACACACACACACACACACGCGCACACACACACGCACAAGAACACCACCACCTTTACGTCTTCAACCATAGACCAACGAAGCTCTATGCTCTCGCCTCCTTCGGGTTTGTTAGCTACAGATAGACAGACAGACACAGCATTCCATAGAGATATTCTCTCTGAGGGAGATGTACACAGCCTGCCAGCATTCCCGGTTGGGGGGCCTTGACCTATCACGAGCAGGCTAGCATTTCACCACTCGATGGAGGAAAGTGGACCAGACTGGAAATTAGTTAGGCATTCCATTTAGACACACGTAGAATGCCATAGAATGGAATACCATTGAATAGGATGGAAAAGGATAAAAAGGAATAGAATAGAATGGGATGGGATGGAGTGGAATGGAAGGCATTAGTCCTATTGAACCTGTTTGTAATAATAAAATATAAAGGCCACGGCAACACTATGGCATTTCTGGTAATAATCAATAACATGCCCATTTCTGTGCGCTAAAGGCCATCCTTTGGTGATAAATGCACAGTTTCCGTTACCTGGTCCCAGTGCACCTATTGTTTTCTGTACCAAGGAAAGGAAGTGTGTCACCATAGCAACAGCTTGCGGGCAGACCTACCGGCAGGTGGACTGGGGTAATTGGCCACTAATAACAAATACTGGAAGTGAAAGATAGTTCAGTTTTAAATCTCTAAACCTCTTCTATTGTAGTTCCTCCTATTTTAGGATCAATAGTCCTCACTTCTCTGTCCCAGCGTGAAGCATCGCGTGGCGTTGGCTTCAAGAACATGAGTCATTTGATTGCCTGGAGCCCCTGGGAGCCCATTGTGCATTTGTGTGTTTGTTGTTTGGGTGTGAGTCTGTGTGTATACCAGTGTGTGTGTGTGTGTGTGTGTGTGTGTGTTTGACAAGAGGGAGAGACCCTACATGATTGTGTTACAAGTCCCAACTTGTTTCCTTTGTGGTGCCCTCTGGGATTTCACTGCTGCATCCTCTCAGAGCCACTCCTTCCTCCCCGCGACGCACACCAAGTTACACACCAAGTTTTCCCCCATGGTGCATCATAAAAAACCAGTCCACCCAGAACCTAAAAGCTCCCTCTCATGTAGGGCGTGGGATGCTATAAAGAGGATGCTGGGGCTAACTAACGGCTAATCTCTCTGTCCCAACATGCTCCTTGGTGCTAGAGTGCTGGGCCAGGCATGTTGCTCAACACACTTTGAACTGATGCGTTATCTTTTTTGTCCGAACAGTTTTTCAAATTCTCTCTCTCTCGCTCTCTCCCTCTCACCCTCTCCCTCTCTCTCTCTCTCTCTCTCTCTCTCTCTCTCTCTCTCTCTCTCTCTCTCTCTCTCTCTCTCTCTCTCTCTCTCTCTCTCTCTCTCTCTCTCTCTCTCTCTCTCTCTCTCTCCCTCTCCCTCTCTCTCTCTCTGCCTCTCTCTCCCCTCTCTGCCGCAGTGCGTGTAGACGCTGCGCAGACAGCCTGTAGCCAGCACAATGACTCACCTCTGTTCAACTGATGTGGAACTTCTCCTCTCCTCTGTTTGGCACACACGTACATAAAGAGACACGCACGCAAATACACATGTGACCGCACGAAGTCGCTCCCTCACAGACACATACTCTATGCAAATATGTTCAGGCAAACAAACACAGCGGGCAGACACACTTAATTAAATGGAAGACCGAAGCAGCAGTGAATATGGTGTGAAATTACAGATACATCAATTATTGCTGGTCCCAGATCAGTAATTAATAATTGATGTATAGCCTGCCTGTAACCGTGGTTACTTGCCCTGCAAACACTCTCAAAAAACACAAAAATATACGAGTCGAATGGGGTTGGATTATAAACGAGAGGACCGGCTCACTTTTAGTAATTATTTTAAGGTCAGCGGGATTGATGAGCCGCTTGTTAAATACAGACGCACACCGACGAGAGATTAGCCAACATTTTTTTTTTTTTAATTCAAATTCCTCTGTCCAAAACGTGTAGCATTGTTCAACTTTACTGTAAAGTGTCTGTTACAGTTGGCTTACATCATGAATGAGTTATGATGAACATGTCATTGTTGGCAGAACCGGGGACCTAGTTCTTGGAGCAGTCTGTAAGTGAGAGCAGAGGGTGGGGGGTTCCTGCGTCTCTGCGTCCGTCAGTAAGTGTCTGTTGGAGAGGAGGAGGCCTCTGTAATTCCAGCTCTTTGTCTCCAGTTTCCTGCCTGAGGAGACGCTGGCGCTCCCTACATTACTACCACATGAGACACTCACAGTACTAGGATCTGCCCCCGCCGGGCAGACACGCATACACACAAACTCTTACACACATACACACACACACTCATACACACACACACTCTTACACATACTCACAAAAACACCCACACACACTCTTAGACATGGCACACATACCACACTCTCGTACACAAACACGCACGCACACACACACACACACACACACACACACACACACACACACACACACACACACACACACACACACACACACACACACACACACACACACACACACACACACACACACACACACACACACACACACGGCAGATTGTTGACATGTGATAGCCCGCTCTGTCTTTCATTATGAAACTATTTTATACACAGATGCACACACATATACACACCACACACACATGCACAAGCACTTGCACACACCTTAACCAAATGGAATTGCAACAATGTAATCTAACACACAGGGCATTATCATATGTAAACGCGCCTGCAGGCGGTTGGGGTTAATCTACTCAAGTAGGGACCACCTCGTAGGCAGATAGTGAACCCTAGCCAACAAGCAAACACTGCAATACAAGAAGTAGTGTGGGAGAGACTGGCTGGCCACACCCCTCCCCTCCCCTCCCCCCTAACCTATCTATCCATCGCGTCCAACATTGACACCCCATTCTTGTATCACCACCACCACCCCTACCCCCCACCCACGCACTGTGGTCTCGATTTTAATCTGTCTTTGCCTAACTTCTCCCCTTTTTGTCTGTCTGTATGTCTGTCTTTCTGTCTCCCTCTCTCTTGCTCTCTTTTCTCTCTTAACTTTTTTTTCCCACTCTCTCTCTCTTTCTCTCTGTCTAGTATACTCTCTCCACCTACCTGTATCTCGTGTGTGTGTGTGTGTGTGTGTGTGTGTGTGTGTGTGTGTGTGTGTGTGTGTGTGTGTGTGTGTGTGTGTGTGTGTGTGTGTGTGTGTGTGTGTGTGTGTGTGTGTGTGTGCACGTGTCTGTGTATGCATGTGTGTGTGTTTGTGTGCATGGCACATTTACTCCATATATCCGTCTTTTGTAAATGTGCTCAGAGGAGCAGGTGTGCTGCAGAGATAACAATGCATGCTCCAACGTCTCGTATGCATACTTCACACTCTATTCATCCTCTATGGAAATAACCCAGAACCCCCTGCCCTAGTGGCTCTCAATTACCTGCTTAAGCCCAGGCCTGTCCCCACCTGCCCCACCTGTACACACGGGGTGTGTCATGGTGGTAGAACACAAAGCAGTTAAAACCACGCTGGAGTTTATGTGACCTGATACCCAAGGTTTAAACGGTAGAGGCCCTTTTTAGTGGAAACACATGGTGTAAATAATAAGTTCAATGGGAATATACAGTAGTGTATTTATACATAGTAAATTGCTGTACAGGGCCAAAACATCCTAGAGCTTAGAATGAACAAAGAGCTTAAAATAAATGCGGACTAAACACGCATTGCACATTTCTATCGCTTCCCTAACGGATAATAATAATAATAATAATACATTTCTTTACATGAATAATGCTTCCCTGTGCCAAAATCAGTTACCGATGAAAGATCTCGGTGAACAATAATCACAACCTCGTAGACGTAGTCAGGGGAGAGTTGTGGTGTAACACAACTGTTTTGTTTAGGGCGCCACAGTGAACAGGAAGAACATGAAGACAGCTCTAGACAGCCTCCAAACTGTCAAGAGAAAACAAGATGCAATACCTTTACTTTCTTCCGGTTGCACCTTTAAGTGTGTTCAACTTTCTAATTATCAAATTATTTTGGGTCATCATTTACTACTACGGTTTTATATACAGGGTATACTGGCATTGAATATTCCAACACATTTTTAAGAGATCAAATCGAAACCAACTCATTTGCTCATCTCCTAATTGGACTTTACACATTAAAGACCCCCACCAAATTCGACCCCTCTCTAAAACAATCAATACAATGTTGACCTTTAGATTCAATCATTGACCTTTTGCCACATGGTACACTTTCAATCCTAAATGAAACAAAGCGTTGTTGTTATTGATGATGAGCTCACAATATTGATTTTCCCGTCAATCCCTTCACAGATAAAGGGCTGACTGGGGGTGGGTGGTGGTCCTGAACCCTAACAGACCCAATCAGAGCCCCTACCCCTCACACAGGGACATAAAGACGCATGGATGGGTTTGATTTGCCCAGTGAAAATCTGTTGGATGGCTAGGTTGAGTCAATGTGGTTCTCCTCTGACTGGGACCCGAGCGTGTCTCCAGGGTGACAGTTTGGATGTCCATGTCCACCCCGGCCTCTGATCAGGGGGCGTTTGTATCGATCAGGCCCCCTCCTGCTAGGGTCTGGATGCAGCCACAGACCTAGGAGGCTGCAGGGTCTGTAGTGAGGGAGGGCACTGCTAGATAACGAGACCACAGGCCTGTTTGTAGTTTGACAATGTGAATGTAATTATGCAAGGAAGTTATTGCCAAAAAATCAACAAAGGTCCATGGTTTCTTTATGTGTGGTTGTGTTTCCTTTACTGTGTTTGTGCACGCATGAATGCATGTGTACGATGAAAGCCTGTTAATGGTTTTCATCACACACATGCATTCATGTGTGTGTTTGTGTGTGTATGATGAAAGCCTGCGAAGGGTTTTATCTCCCTGACATCAAAGTGTGGCTAATGCATCCAATCTAATAGAGTACAACATACCAAGATGTAATTGGAAGCTCTTTGATGACTTAATTATTACAATTCAGTTTGGGTGGCTGCTCTCTCCTGAATGCTTTGTTGTGGATAGCCTGGGTGGATGGTAAAAAAAACCTGTGAGATACGCCAGGAGTCACGGAGACAGCAGCGGTGTGTCCGTCAGTGTCACTTTGTCATGGAAAGCCGATCAGGGATCAAACGACACTTGGTGTGCTTGGTACGGTTAAGAATAGCACGGGCTTGTGTGTGTGTGTGTGTGTGTGTGTGTGTGTGTGTGTGTGTGTGTGTGTGTGTGTGTGTGTGTGTGTGTGTGTGTGGGTGTGTGGGTGGGGTGGTGTGGGTGGGTGGGTGGTGTGGTGGTGGGGGGGGGGGGGGGGCACCGTTGAGGTGACACAACCCCGCTCTTGACTCTAGTGTTCTGCAATCAGTAGAGACCGGGGTAACACATTCCATAATCCGCTATTTTAGATGTGCGCCATATGCTGATGATATGCTGATGATGAGTGGTTTATAAATAACCACGCACAGGCCACTTCAGTCTGATCCCTGCACTTTTCTTGTTCAAGGTCCAACCAAAGACTAGCCATACTTCTCAAAGGCACTCACCAGTCAAGGCAGAGGATAGTTTACTTTATGAGCCAAGTAGACACAGATACATGCATCATAAGTGCTAATGCCTTGCACATAGTCTGGACAGACGGACAGGGAGGCAGGGTGGTCTATCGGTAAGGGCGTTTGTATCCGAAAGGTTGTGGGTTCGAACCTCAAAACCCTGTAGGCCTCCCAAAACAAGATGCCTAACCCTATACCTGCTCCTTAATAACGATATCTAGAACTCACTGCAAGTCCCTTTTGGACAATAGCATCTTCTCAGTGACTACACATAGTGCAGACACCAGGCACCTAGTTCAGGCAGCGACAAGGCACCCCATCTCACTAACACAGGGCAAAGCATGTATAAAACGTGTGTGTGTGTCTGTAGTATGGGCGGTCCGACAGTTACCGCGTTGCCACCACACAGGACAAAGCTGATCGCTCCCCGAAGAAGAAGAAGGGGGCGAAGGGAGCCAAGGACATGGATGACCTGAAGAAGGAAGTACCGATCGTGAGTACACCTACCACTTCCTGTTTCCTGACTTCCTTTGGTGAACTGTGGGGCTGACAATGAGTATGACGTGTGTGAGGTTGCACACGAGAGCTGAAATACAACCAAGTTATATACTTTGTTCAACAGGAGTTTATTTATTTGGTTTCATGTGTAATTAAAGAAGGTATATCTTTGGTAATGAATTAAAACACATGAATAAAATTCAGATGACAAAAGTAAAACATGATATTAGGTTAATAATGATATCAGTCATCTGAATGCTTTATATCATTTAGATGAATATCATTGAACGTGCATTTGTAGTTCCAATGAAGGCTTTCTCTAGTGTGGATCCAAGATACAGGGAGAGAGGGATAGAGAGACATTGAGCTACAGAGTTAGAGAGAGAGAGAGAGAGAGAGAGAGAGAGGGAGACTCCATGAAGCCCAAAGGGATGATGATTACTGGGTGATAAGAGCGCCGACCTGTAATCAGAAGGTCGTCGTTCCATCCCACTACCCATGCCGAAGTGCTCTTGAGCAAGACACAGAGCAACAGGAACGCCGTACCGGGCTGCCATGAGCCTCTTACGCCTCAGGTGACATGCATGCAGTACTACTTTAATCATCAGTTGGCAGAGATTTGAGAATGGAATTTGGAACAACAGTGTGTTTCATTGCATGTGCATGCAAACAGTCAGGTCAGGAGTGTGAGGCGGGCCACAGACAGGAAATTCACATTTTTTCTTCAATCTTCTTTCAGACGGAACACAAAATGTCCATAGAGGAGGTATGCAGGAAATTCCAGACCGACATCGTCCAGGTGAGGATTTGATATATTCCGACAGAGAATGCTATACATAGAACTGACCACCAGGGGGTGATAGGGAATTTTCAAAACATTATGTTATTTTACCCTGTGCTACAAGACACCCCCTTAAATTGAACAGTATGTAGCTGCATCATTTAAAGTATGTGAATTTTTTTTTTCTTTTACATTATCTTTATAAAGAGCAATTGTCACATACGTTTGGTTACCTTAATATCTCATCCACAACCTTTTGCTTTCTTCTTCTTCTTCTTCTTCTTCTTCTTCTTCTTCTTCTTCTTCTTCTTCTTCTTCTTCCTCTTCTTCCTCTTCTTCTTCTTCTTCTTCTTCTTCTTCTTCTTCTTCTTCTTCTTCTTCTTCTTCTTCTTCTTCTTCTTCTTCTTCTTCTTCTTCTTCTTCTTCTTCTAGGGCCTGACCAGTGCCAAGGCGGCTGATTTCCTGGTCCGGGACGGTCCCAATGCACTCACCCCTCCCCCCACCACCCCAGAGTGGGTCAAGTTCTGTCGCCAGCTGTTCGGAGGGTTCTCCATCCTGCTGTGGACTGGAGCCATCCTCTGTTTCCTGGCCTACGCCATCCAGGCAGTCACCGAGGACGAGCCCGCAGGAGACAATGTGAGCAGGACACACACACACACACACACACACATATGTATCCACACACACACACACACACAACACATCCACACACACACACAATCACACACACACACACATCACACACATATGCGCCCACACACATACATACATACAGACACGAGTCTCCACACACCCGCAGACTCATAGTGTGTTCCCGAGTACCACAGCTGACCCACCCCCCCCCCACCCCCCTTATGAGCACGTCCAGGCTCACCATGACGGCACCTCAGTCAGCCGATTGGTCACGTCACGCCAACCGACATCCCACACCCTCTGCACTCAGCACTCCTACCTCTCTTTATGTCTTTATCTTTCATTTGGATCTAAACAGTCTCTCTCTCTCCCCCCCCCTCCCTGTGCAGCTGTACCTGGGTATCGTGCTCACGGCCGTCGTCATGATCACCGGCTGCTTCTCGTATTTCCAAGAGGCGAAGAGCTCCAAAATCATGGAGTCCTTCAAGAACATGGTGCCTCAGGTGAGACCCCCGCCAACCCTCTGCCAGTCCCCCCGCTCCCTGAGCGCTCCTGTCATCCGGTAGTGCTTCAGGGGCTTTGGGATTTCAGTGTCCTGTTGTGCATTCAAAGCGCTGCAGCGTCACAGCAGCAGCTGAGAGATACACACATGACTCTGGATCAGCCCTAAAAGCCAAATTTATCAGAGTGAATGTCACCTGCTCTCTAGATGAATATTTATAAATATTATATAATTGTCTCTAATATATTCCTTTGTAATTTTTGCATTATTATATTTCTTATATTTTTATAATAACAGAATAACTTTCTGAAGTAACATTCAGATAACATTGTCTAACACTGACTCCCTCTCCTCTCAGGGATAGTGTAACTCTCCCATTGGAGTTGGTCTGATTCTTCCTCTTATGGGTCTCAAAAAGGGTGTCTTGGGTGCAGAGGGTCTGGGCGTTCTCCCTCATCAGACCCGTGTGGACGTATGTGTGTGAGCATGTTTTTCTGACGTTGGGCCCTCTGTGTGTCTACAGCAAGCGCTGGTGATCCGGGAGGGAGAGAAGGTGCAGATCAACGCAGAGGAGGTGGTGGCTGGAGACCTGATCGAGGTGAAGGGGGGAGACAGGATCCCCGCCGACATCAGGATCGTCTCTGCCCACGGCTGCAAGGTACACACACACACACACACACACACACACACACACACACACACACACACACACACACAACACACACACACACACACACACACACACACACACACACACACACACACACACACACACACACACACACACACACACACACACACACAGTCCACACTAACACACGCCTGAACAAACACACACATACACAAATAAATAAACAAACACACCCAGGCCGGGACTCCGTGTGACACTAGACACACTCGAATGACACCGTAACCTAATGCCTCGCAACTAAACAATTTATGTTTTTGTGCTTTCCCCAAACAGGTTGATAACTCCTCCCTGACTGGCGAATCAGAGCCTCAGAGCAGGTCACCTGACTGTACCCATGACAACCCCCTGGAGACCCGCAACGTGGCTTTCTTCTCCACCAACTGTGTTGAAGGTAGAGTGGCTGCGACAGACTCTCCGATGATCAATTGATTAAGCTAACCTGATACATGCTGAACGGTGAATGTATCTTAGTATAATGGTTGCCACAGTTAGACGCCGTTAGTATAAAAATATAAATGATGGTTCATCTGTTTTTAAGTCAGTCAATCAAACAATCTATCCATTTACCTATCAATACACTTCTCTATCTATATATTACATCTATCTATATATTACAAAGCACCATCATTTCACAAAAGGGGGGCCCATTGAGTGGGACTGAGACCGTCCTATTAACCCCCCCCCCCCCCCCCCCCCCCCTCACCAGGCACCGCCCGCGGCCTGGTGATCTGCACCGGGGACCGCACTGTCATGGGCCGCATCGCCACCCTGACCTCCGGCCTGGAGTCCGGCAAGACCCCCATCGCCAAGGAGATCGAGCACTTCATCCACATCATCACGGGCGTGGCCGTGTTCCTGGGTGTGTCCTTCTTCGTCCTGGCCCTGATCCTTGGGTACAGCTGGCTGGAGGCCGTCATCTTCCTCATCGGCATCATCGTGGCCAACGTGCCCGAGGGACTGCTGGCTACCGTCACTGTAAGTGGGCCCTTTGGTTAGAGGCGAGAGGACACTAACACTGTCCTCAGGCACAGGCTGGCCCATATATATAATACATCTACAGAATATGCATCATTTGAGTAGCAACAATGTAAAAACAAAACACTAATTGGAACATAACCAACAGTCAAGGTGGACTATATTTAGTCAAGGTTATTATTATCAAATGACAATTATTTGATTGATAAATAAAGCCTAAATTTCAAACCATCAGACTAAATCTACAACTCACTTGGTGGGTGGTTTACAAAAAAAATATCAACCCACTTTTTTTGTGTCATGTGATCTGCAGGTGTGTCTGACCCTGACCGCCAAGCGCATGGCCAAGAAGAACTGCCTGGTGAAGAACCTGGAAGCCGTGGAGACCCTGGGCTCCACCTCCACCATCTGCTCCGACAAGACCGGCACCCTCACCCAGAACAGGATGACCGTGGCCCACATGTGGTTCGACAACCAGATCCACGAGGCCGACACCACTGAGGACCAGTCTGGTGAGTGGACAGGAGCCGGTGCTGCGGTCCCAACCCCACCGGGGCCCGCCCCCCACACTCCCAGGACACAGACAGATGTTTATGTAGGACTTATTTACACCAGTGTTTGTTTTTTTTTAACCAAGTCAAATACAAGTCCAGTATATAAATACACATACCGCTAAAGGCATGTGGGGATGGGGGCTAGATACTTTAGTGGGTAGGAAGTGTGAAAGCAGAGGCGGCTCGGTACTGGGTTTGATGCCCGCTAGGCACCCTGTAAAATATATAAATACACCTCACCTGCATTCACAGCCTCTGAACATTTCCCCTCGCAAATCCCTTTGTATAAAAGTGTCCGATGCTCTACCACGTACCATGAAAATAATCTATTCCAAATGGTTTCTTCTTCAGGCGCCTCCTTCGACAAGAGCTCCGGGACCTGGGTAGCCCTTTCCCGGATCGCAGCCCTGTGTAACCGCGCCCAGTTCAAGGGAGGCCAGGACGGTCTGCCCATCCTGAAGAGGGACGTGGCTGGCGACGCCTCCGAGTCGGCCCTGCTCAAGTGCATCGAGCTGTGCTGCGGCTCCGTGCGCACCATGAGGGACAAGAACAAGAAGGCGGCCGAGATCCCCTTCAACTCCACCAACAAGTACCAGGTGAGTGGGGGGGGGGCCCGCAGAGGCCCACAGACTGCTGCGGCTGGGCTGGTAGAGCTCACCAATGACGCTCATTCAAACAGGGCCAGGCCACTTAGTGAGACCCTTCCTCTACCTGATCTTGAATTCTTCACTCTGTAAATCACTGAAGGGTCTACTTGAATATAAGTTGGATGGTTAGTGTTTATGGTGCGCAGAGGGTGTGTTTCAGGTTCCGGGTTCAAACCCCGACTGCTTCTTAACGACGTGCATCTTAGGCAACCATCAGATGCTTTAGATAAATGTCTGTGCTCACGACAACATTGCAAATACGACGAAACTCCCCCATGACAAAAATCCCACTACACTACACTACAGCACGACTGACCTTGGTCCCAACCCCTCCCTTCCCCTCCACTCCAGCTCTCCATCCACGAGACAGAAGACGTCAACGACAACCGCTACCTGCTGGTGATGAAGGGCGCCCCCGAGAGGATCCTGGAGCGCAGCTCCACCATCATGATCCAGGGCAAGGAGCAGCCGCTGGACGAGGAACTGAAGGAGGCCTTCCAGAACGCCTACATGGAACTGGGAGGGCTGGGAGAGAGAGTGCTGGGTGAGCTCTGATGCTTTGGTTAGGTTGAGGTCGGTCAGAACAAGGGGCAAGCGGCCTTATTCAGCCATGGAACCTATGCATGGAACTCAGATGACCGCTAGATGATACAGGCCCATAGAGAAGGCTTTTGATGAGCCTTAAAAGTGAGTTGAACTATTAGAGATGGGGAAAAAACCCTGAAAGAAAATCTAAAAAAGTAAAGGTCATGAAGGGGAATGCCCACCTGGAATTAAGTTGAGAAGGAGCAATGGACGTAAACATTTGTTTATCTCTTACTGTCTGCTGTTGGCTGCCTTTGTCTTTAATCCACACTTTGTCCCCAACCCCTCTCATGTGACATTAACAATGGATAAGACTGACACTGTATCCCTGACCCCTCTCCTCGCTCCTCTCCTCCCCGCCAGGTTTCTGCCAGATTATGATGCCAGAGGACCAGTACCCCAAGGGCTTTGCCTTCGACTGCGATGACGTCAACTTTCAGACAGACAACCTGTGCTTCATCGGCCTCATGTCCATGATTGACCCTCCCCGTGCCGCCGTACCTGACGCTGTGGGCAAATGCAGATCTGCCGGTATCAAGGTAAATCGGTCGCGATTCACACAACACCACCAGGGCTTATTCCGGATTAATTTGATTTGTTTTGAGTCATTTGTTGTTTTTAATGCCTCGTCGTGAAATCAAAGTATTACCCAGCAATTAATTATGAATTTATTTGTTTTCTTTTAGGTCATCATGGTCACTGGTGATCACCCAATCACAGCCAAGGCCATCGCTAAGGGTGTGGGCATCATCTCCGAGGGCAACGAGACAGTGGAAGACATTGCTGCCCGCCTCAACATCCCCGTCAGCCAGGTCAACCCCAGGTAAGGGTCCGGACCACCCCCCCCACCCCCTCCCCACACTAAACCCAGAGATGTCTAGCAGCTCGTTGGCTGTGGAGTGGTGAGTCAAACAGAAGTGCTGCGTGTGTTCAGGGACGCCAAGGCCTGTGTGATCCACGGTACCGACCTGAAGGAGCTGTCCCAGGACCAGATGGACGACATCCTGAGGAACCACACCGAGATCGTGTTCGCCAGGACCTCCCCTCAGCAGAAGCTCATCATCGTAGAGGGTTGCCAGAGACAGGTGAACCCCCTATTCTCTCTTTATACATCATGTGTGAGCTTTGCTTGTCAACGATATGAAAAAGAACACTGCTCGAGTCCTGTTCCAAGCTCTTATCAATAAAAATAAAATTATTAAAATCATAAAAAAAGAGAATAGTTCATGTTAAACGAAGTAGAGTACAATCAAAACAAAAGGTTCCAGCTACATTATCAAGTGGAACGTGGCTGATCTGAGGCTGTGTTCCCACCGACGTTTCCCTACTGTGTCTCTACCACGGGGTCACTTAGTGTGCTCTTCTGATTGTCCCACCCAGGGTGCCATCGTAGCTGTGACAGGTGATGGTGTGAACGACTCCCCTGCACTGAAGAAGGCCGACATCGGTGTTGCCATGGGAATCTCTGGCTCTGACGTGTCCAAGCAGGCCGCTGACATGATCTTGCTTGATGACAACTTTGCCTCCATCGTCACCGGAGTAGAAGAGGGTGAGTCCCCGTTTGAATGAAAACATGGATATGAAGTGGAAGCATTCTGCTATAATGCAGGTCACATGTATGTCAAATATATTAAACCATGCTTCATTGTTTATTTTGTGATACATTTAAATGCAACCACTTACTAGAATTGTAGTGCTATGTAGATCACAAAGAGCTGTATCTCAATACGAAATGCTTACATTTTTATTGAAATATAAAGCTAGCCATGCCTTGATTTAATATTTTCTATTGCAACCATATACCATGAAGCAATGCTTAAGACACACAACACAATATTGACATGTCCGTTGAAGCATGGCCCTTAGTGCCGCAGTAGTCACCTCCTGACTTGTCTGCTCTCTCTGCAGGTCGCCTGATCTTTGACAACTTGAAGAAATCCATTGCCTACACCCTTACCAGTAACATCCCAGAGATCACCCCCTTCCTGTTCTTCATCATCGTCAACATTCCTCTTCCTCTTGGAACCATCACCATCCTCTGCATTGACTTGGGAACTGACATGGTGAGAAACGCTCTCAACACAAAGCTGTAGGGCAATTAAGATAAGGCAGGATGGTATCTTTTCATCCCACATGGGGGGTCGCCATAGCATGTCACACTGACTAACAACCACACCTTCTCCCCACAGGTACCTGCTATCTCCCTTGCCTACGAGGCAGCTGAGAGTGACATCATGAAGCGCCAGCCCAGGAACCCAGCCAGGGACAAGCTGGTGAACGAGAGGCTCATCAGCATCGCTTATGGCCAGATTGGTGAGTCCAGTTGGAGATCGACACACACCTACTCTTCTATCCTTCCTCTGTGGAAGTAAGGGTCCTCAGTGTCCTGATGAACTCTGCGTTGTGTTTGCCTCCCAGGTATGATCCAGGCTCTTGGAGGATTCTTCGCCTACTTTGTGATCCTGGCTGAGAATGGATTCCTGCCCTCCATATTGGTGGGCATCAGGCTCAACTGGGACGACCGCTCCCTCAACGACCTGGAAGACAGCTATGGACAGCAATGGGTACGGCCATAGTGTGTGTGTGTGTGTGTGTATATGTGTGTATGTGTGTGACTTGTGTGCGTGTAGTTGCATAATAGGTGCGCTTATTATGTACGTCTACATCACCGGCCCTTCTCTTCCCCTTCCCTCTGTGCAGACATATGAGCAGAGGAAGATCGTAGAGTTCACGTGCCACACAGCCTTCTTCGTAAGCATCGTGGTGGTGCAGTGGGCTGACGTCATAGTCTGCAAGACCAGGAGGAACTCTGTCTTCCAGCAGGGCATGAGGTGAGACAGGGCTTTCTCAGGGGACTCTGTTCCATCATCTGGTGATTCATATCATAGTAATATTACCCATGCAGTAGATGTTCCTTTCATCGCGTGAGGAATATCATTTTCGGCTGAATCACGAGTGTGGCTCATCAAATGTGCCGACCGAGTACGCAACCCGCCCATTAGAGACCCACTTACACTTCCGGCCTGCGGCCACATAGAACAAGTTTCATCAACCCATTTTCCTCCCCCTGTTCACTTCCTGTTTTCAGTGCATAACGATTTAACTCTCTAGTAGCAGCGTTGTTAAAGACGACAACACGCTAGTATCACCTAACGTGATGCTAGCGAGTGAGGTTCGTGAATGTGTTGACGCTAACCCCGTGTTCTCCCCGTGTGTCCCACCAGGAACAAGATCCTCATCTTCGGCCTGTTTGAAGAGACAGCCCTGGCTGCCTTCCTGTCCTACTGCCCAGGCATGGACCTGGCTCTCAGGATGTACCCCCTCAAGTAAGCACCCTGACCTGTACCTTCTTCACTAGATATGTGGCACTCGCCTCCCGCCTCCCCTTCATCTGACTCTGTTCCTCCTCCCCATCCTCTTCCTCAGGCCTACCTGGTGGTTGTGCGCGTTCCCCTACAGTTTCCTCATCTTCGTCTATGATGAAGTCCGAAAACTCCTCATCCGCAGGAACCCCGGAGGTCTGTACCACTGCGGCCCGTTGAAAAGAACGCACACAAACTAAACATGATATTTCCATTCGGGTATTCAAATAAGGTTTTTCTAATAGTTTGAACTTACACGTTCTCTTCCTGTCTTGTCTTTGCTGCAGGTTGGGTGGAGAGGGAGACATACTATTGATCGATGGATCAGCTTCTTTACTCAAACCCCCCCACCACACTTTCCACTTATTTCTTCCCCCCCCCCTCCCCCCCGCCCTCGCCCCCCCCACCCTCCTCCAAACCCCACCCTGGTCACTCCATCCTGGCAAGACGCTCACCCCCCCCCGAACAACCGCTTCGAAGCAATTTTCATCATGACTGCCCCAAAGATTAAAAAACAAACAGCAGAAGCACCTTTATGACTTTCTATATTGATCCCCACCCAGTCCTCGCCATCTCCTATGATACTCTTTGCATGTGTTCTCTCACTGCTGTGTACATAAACCTATATCTACCAAACGGCAGCTGCATATTGCGTATGTAGATTTGAATGAGCTAGGATGCGACCGGAGTGTCTCATTCTGCAAAAAAATATTTAAAAAGGGCCATTCAGCTCCTCTCTCCCCCCCCCCCCCCCCCCTGCGTCCACACGCTTTCTCCTCTGTACCTCTGTTGCATTTTCTGTCCCCCCCTAACCCCCCACTTCCCTCCCCTGCAACCCCTTTGCTTGTCGTCCAGTCACACACACACACAGATATACAGACCGCCAAGCGAGACCCCCACCACCACTCAGACCACCGTCTCCGGAGGACCTCTCTCTGTCGTTCTCGCCGCCGCTGCCGCGTCCATTTTTAACTTCTCTTTCCTTTGTTGTTGCTGTTGTTGTTGTTTTTCTTTGATTGGTCACAGTGTTGTATTTAGTTTTTTTTAATATATACGGGGTAGGAAGGGGGGGGGGGTTGCAATGATTCTTTTTTTTTATTGCTCTGGCGGGAGGGGGGGGAGGTGAGAGAATCCCCCTGAACCCTGTTCATTGAGGCATAACAAAGCACACCCCATGATGTTCTGTACCCCCCGCCCCGCCCCACCCGGCTCCTGTCTCTCACACCCCTCTCTCCCTCCCCCCCCCTCTCTCCCTCCCTCCCCCCTCTCTCTCCACCCCTCCAGCCCCACCCCACCTTCCATGTTTGTCTCTGTTTGTGTGCAAAGTGTGAAACCATTGTCCTTGTTAATAATCACAGTACACCCCCCTGCCCCACCCAGATGATGAAAAATACAACTCAAAACTTTCTGTGTGTTCTAGGAAACTATATAATTCTATACTGAAATTAAACGAAACAATAAAAAAAACACATGTTGAAAATAAACAGCTTGAGAGAGGAGTTTATGGAGTAGACATATCCAATGATATATCAGTACTTTTAAAGTTAAAAAAAAAAAAGATCTCTGTGTTTGCTTTTGTTCATTTGGTTTCAGGTTTTCCGTTGTTTATTCTTTTCAGGGTAATGTAAAATGATAAAAAAACGCTAATTACAAAAGACAAAAGGCAGGGTTTTCGGTTGTGTTTTTAACGAGTGAGATGTGAGTCAACAGCCGTGGTAATCAGGTTCCTATCGCTGCAGGTGTGTGGTGCGATGTGGCCGTAGTTCGCCCACTGGACCACGGTCACACCCTGACAGGGGGCCGCTCTTAAGTTCTGTGTGAATGTATGTGTTGGGAGGATCAGTGAAGGGCCAGCATTCTAAATGGGTCTTAACTGAACAACGGCAGTAGGGGTTGAGATTGAAGAAAATACTTAAACAAATATTAGATCATACTGTGTGAAAGAAAGTGACACCAATAAAACATCTAGAACATTTAATACAACCAAGCTCCGTCTCTCTGTCTTTATGTCTCCGTCTTTGACTGGACGTTTGGCACTCCTTCTCCTGTTGCTTTGACTTTTGTCCGTCTGTCTGTAAGACTTGTCTTGGTCACTGCCGGCCTGCGTGGCTGTGTGTATTCAGTTTATTTTGTATTATATTCAGTCTTCTATTAAATAGAATAACCCACACAATTATGAAAAAGAATTAACTATCATCATAGCATTAATAATGCAGACAAAACAAATGCACACTACAATATGGAATGAATTCAGACATGTTAGTAACTGTTAGCTTCAACTGACCTTTTGCAGCTCATGTGCGCCATCTAGCGTTGAGTTTATAAAAGCCAACTGCAGGCTGCATAGCATGGCATCCACATAAGAGGCTTGGCAGGGGACCAACGTAATGCACCAAACCGCGTAGTAAAAATGTGTGACGTGCTGACATCAATGCAAATGTACCATGGTAAGACATAACCGATACAAATAACAAATTCATGAAACCACACAACATGCAGTGTAGTGCTGGATTTTAAATAAATTGATTTAGAGATAAACTACCTCACTAACAGCGATCATCTCTTCAGGTGAAAGAACAAGTTTATTTGAAAATCATTCTTGCATTGTCTGAAAATTTGAATAACAATTCATTATTTCCAGCATTCGCAGTAACAAAGCCCATTGGCCATTGCTAAATTGGAGAGCCCTTTGGTCATTACCTTACACCCAGAACACGACCATAGAGCGAGGCTCGCGGTGCACGGCTCATCCCCCGTAGGCTACGCCGTTAAGCAAGATGGGACATGTCTTCGCAGGGCGCTACAATTGGGATTCACGGGGACAGCGGGGGTCACCTTGCCCTGACACATTCTGCTGGATTCAAATAAATAAAAGTTTGCTTTGCCTTATACTTCCCGACGAGAGACAAATGAATAGTCTCTCCCTTTTCCAGACATTTTGTTTGAAACACACACACACACACACTGGCCCACACCCACTGTTCTGCGGCGCTCTTGCTCAAACCCCCACCCTCCCACTAATTTCCCCAGTGCCTCTGCAGTGAGCTCACTGCAGTGTGCCTCCCCTCTCCCTCGGCCCCCCCGCCGTATAATAGAATATCGATCGGCTTGCCTTTGCCGCAGTGCATGAGTGTGTGTGTGTGTGTGTGTGCCTATGTGTGAATGTGCGCGAGGGGGCCCCTCTCCAAGGTCATTGCCTTGGCAACCTGAGCATGGGGTCCCTCTCGCCAGGCTGTGACAGAGCACAGGGTCATGGGGTCACGTGAAGAGGGGAAAAAAAGGGGGGGGGGGGGGAAGCATTGGGTGTGCTTAGTGACAGTGACAAGCATCAGGGGTCCGCTGTGTATTCACACACACACCACACACACACACACACACACACACACACACACACACACACACACACACACACACACACACACACACACACACACACACACACACACACACACACACACACACACACACACACACACGACGGAATAATTTGAAAAACAGCGGTTGAGAAGTGCCAAGGGTCCCTGTGTACGGTGTAGTCCTGACTCCTGTCTGTCCTCCATGAGCAAAGTGAGGATGTGATGGTTAAAAAGAAAGAAACTTCATAAAATGGAGGTCAAACCAGCGGCATGCAATCTGCCCACTCCGGCAATCATGATGAGGAATAATAGTTTATTGAGAGTGTATACAAACAGCCCAATATTATAATTTTGAATTGCATTTTTTTTGGCAAAGATCAAACTGAAGGTAACAAATAAACAAGATATGTAAAATGTCCAAGCAAGCCGTGCTTATGCCCTATCTTCTGTAAACCGTTTCACCATACAGATGGTTTGACCCTTTTAACCTGACCCTTAATTATCGTCAGTTACTAAAAAAACATTACTATTCTAAATCCCTTTCTTGTATAAAATCAGTTTTATACAGGTTGTCCTATTTATTAATGCACAATCAAAAAAAAGACATGCTTAAAGAATAAAATGGCACTTTTTCAATGGAAAGGTAAAGAAATTGGATTTGGTAATTTATGATTTTCAGTATACATGTAAAAATTTCTTAAACAAAAGAAAATATTGCCAGAAATCAAAGCAATTGCAATTTATATAATTGTATTAGCGAAGCTATCCAAAGTCAAATCAATGAGAGCTTAAACGTACCTATATTGGAAAAAAAGGCATAGAATTTGGATGACATGTGAACATTTAGAGTCGTTCTCTTTGCATATAGTACAACTTCTGCATTGACAGGCATTCCCTCAGTACAACAGAAAATGGGTTCGCCCGGGGCCATACAGCCTGTTACAAGCTCAAACAACCCCCAAAACAAGGTGCCCCATCCTATCACTAACGTAACTCCAGGTTGAAAACGTACAAGGGTTTTTTGTGGGATCCAAATCCGCCGTCATGTGTGCGGCCCATCCGTCTGCGGGCTTGGCGGGGGTCAGATGGAAACTGATTGCGGGCTGGCTCCTCACAAGGTCGAACGCGGGCAAGGTGAGCGCGGGGGGGCCCGTCCCTACACGGGCTCCATCAGCAGCTCCTCCATGTCCGATCCCTCCAGCTCGCGGAAGGCGGCGTGGGAGCCAATCACAAACAGCGTTGCTCCTGAGGAAATAATTGGCAGTAGTAAGGTGCCATGTAGGTCCGCCAAGGACAAGGCCTGCAATTTCTGTTTTTGTCGAGGAAGTATCTATTTTCAACTTGTGCTATTTATCATCAGGAGGCTTATTTTATACGTTTAACGGTGAATAATTGCCACATGATCGGGATTAACAACGCAAATATATCTTAATAATGACATTTATTTTGTTATAATATATTATAGCCATTTTTAGCATTTTCTACCACATTACTGCTGGAGCAAGCAAGGGGCGTTGCATCTCAGAACCCCCATTCCATTTATCAGTCCCAAAATGTCCAACTGTGTAGGAAACATGTGGGCCTTTAGAACGATTGAGGACACTCTTCTCACCGAATGGTCCGTTTCCTTCTAGTGGTTTTAGGATAATCTTATAGTTAAATTCATTTCTAATATTCCATTAGAGACATTATTTATATTTTTCATTCTTTTTTTTAAACCACACAAAGCAACCAATAGCCCCAGAAAATAACTACAGGAATTAATCCGTCCTATCAGGGGCTGTGGATGGCCCTACCGAGAACCCAGAAGACGGCGGCGCCAGCACCAGCCAACCAGAACACAGGCAGGGACACGGCTCCCGCCAGACCCAGCTGGTGAGGGACGTTCAGCTCCCTGCCTGGAGGACCACAGAACACACATTACTATCTCAAGGTAGGAAGGAGACAGACAATGATATTTACATCCTTTGCACAGTTAGTCAGGGTTTATCTTAGGGGTTTGAACCCCAATACCGGCAATCTAGGCATCTTAAAAATATATCACTCGTAGGTAGGTTTGCATTTCAAAATTATTTTAAAAGTAGTAGGTATATATATATATATATATATATATATACACACACACACACACACACACACACATGGTGTTATATACCTTGACTGCAGCTTTACCACTATGCTAACCATCAATTCTAATGACACAGAATAATTTATCATTTGAAGGCAATAGAACTGCCTCCTTGTCTACTTTCCGATGTGAATTTTCTTGATGAATAAAAACTTTTTCTTAGAACCCCTTTTGCCTGTACAAAGTGAAGATGACCGTCAAGATAAGATGTCTGGCTCCTCATGTTTTATGCAGGACGTACCGTTATATACATATTAGTGCGACTTTACTTACCAAGTATGACCAACTTGGATTCCATGGACTTGAGGTGAATAATGTAGAAGGCACCGACGAACACCGCCAGGGCGATCAACAGCATGGGGGAGCTGACACTGAGAAAGACCAAGGACAATGTTTATCAGGAGGCACGGGGAACAGTAAGTTGAAGCCTGATAAGTTGAAGCCTGGCTTTCTTTGATATACCGCTCTTCAAAGTTTGTTTTACTGTTAAGTGATCGGTCTCCAATTATTTAACGTTTATTAAAAACTTAGCCTATTTGCCATTTTGCCTAGGTACAATGATTTGCTTTTAGTTAGACATAACTTATTATATAATATAAAGTGTACATGTACAATTGTTTTATGAGGATGCATACTTCATGCCATCATTGTCATGTCCATTTCAAATTAAATGCTAATCAGTTAAATTCTAAGCCTCAAAGACTCTGTTCCCCGACTCCGTCCTTACATGCAGTAGAGGATCAGGCCGAGGAAGATAAAGGTGTAGTTGCTGTTGTAGGTGTCCACGTTCTTCACCATCCTCTGACACAGTTCGCCAAAGTTGCGCGGCTTGGAGAACTTGCGCTGGTCCACGAAGCCGGCCCACGGTCGGATGGACATCCGCCGCTTCTCCAGCCACTCCTTGATCAGGCTGGCCGAGATGCCCTTAGGTAGCCAGATCCTGGGGGGGAGAGAGACGAACATCACCTTTACCATTCACTCCTTTAAGAGAGTGTTTCCCAAACTTTTATCGGGGGATTTTTTTTTTAAATGACAAATCATCGCGACCCAATTCACAGGCTTCATAGGAATTATGTATAAATCGTGAGAAGTACAACTTTTTATGCAAGCGTTATTGAAAACATAATACATACACACATTAAAATACTTTATAAATGAGACCAAGTAAATGCATTTAGGTGGAGTTAACAGGCTATCTCATTGTTTTATTTCCTCTCAAAACAAACTCAATGTACGCTAGCCTTTCATTCTAGAGTTAATGTTAAGTAAAATGATCAGAACAATACAAACAGTACTATCAAAAACATGCTTCTTGTTGAAAGTTTTTTTTAAATGCTCATGCCAAACATGTAGGCTTGTGTTCAACAATCAATATTTAAACCACATAGGCATGTCGTCCCCCCTCCCCTCTCTCTCTCTCCCCTCCTCTCTCTCTCTCCCCCCCTCTCTCCCTCTCTCTCTCTCTCTCTCTCTCTAAGGAAAAAAACCTTAAAAGAAAAAACCTTAAAATATATATATAATATTGGATCGCATATTTATTAGGCAACCCGAACAAGTCCTCCCATGACCCGCGTGTGGGTCGTGACTCGTGACCCAGTCTTGATTTTTAACAGAGCGGAATCCATGTGGATCCATGTGGGTAAGGGTCAGGGCCTAAGGATGTGGAGGATCCTGCCCTCTGTAGACCCTTAAAATAAAATACACAACGGTTGTATGCATACCCCCAAACTGTGCAATCATTTTACATGAATGGAACATAGCCACTTTTAGCAACCAAGAACCTAAAAGTGTCGAGTGTCTTTTGAAAGCCAGATTCCATGTATTTTATCCCTAATGTACTTTAGAAACTTGGGTTAGTGCTCAAACTTTTGCAGTATAAAAATGTTTAACTCCGGCATCAATATTGTGTTTATATATTGTATGCTTAAATAATAAACATAGATCTAGTTGAGTAGCCTGACCATCCCGAAAGTTTGTTGTGTTTCGTTGTTACTTGAAAATAACCGCAAAAGCAAACCCCTTGAAAACACAAATTTCAAGGCGGTTCAGTTATATTTCAACATGTTTTCCTTGCTAAATACAGGTGTTAAAAAAAAGAACATCTGGTGCTAGTCAAAAATGGGCCCAATATGTAGATAGAAACGTTTAAGGCTCAAGACGTTACAAAGTAACATAACTTGTTACGTTCGAATATAGATGCTAATAAGACAACAATGATTGCTTGTTTGCGCTAATATTTTCATTATTATAAGATTACTAAAGTAAGCACAGCAGAGATTGACAAACAACGACGATGAAGTTCCTTACCTCGACATGATTCCTGCTCCACCGGTTCCAGTGGGGTGGGATTCCTCCGCGCTGAACAACCCTCCTGCCTTGCTGTCCATGTCGACCAGGCAGTTTTCACCCTTGGGTGCTCCGGCTGTCATCTATTCAGATTCCTATGAGGTATGTGCGTGTCAAATATAGTTTAAAGTTGTTTGTATCCGTAGAAAGACATCCAAGGAAACATGTGTGGACATCTTAGTCAATAAAAGGTTATTCACTGCTAAACTCGCTAACAGGACTATATATTCGGGAAAGTAGCATGGGATGTATATGCTTTGTATTTAGGTCAACACAACATTTCCAAAGTGTATGAAAATGAAAGGTTTACTGAGGGCTGTGACGGGCATAAGCTTCAGGCTCCACAGTCAGAAGTGAGGCTCCATCGCTTTAATACAAACCGCACTATTTCCTTCCTTCAAAATGTACTGTGATTGACATACAAACACAACGGCCAATGCGTTCTAAATCATGAAAAACGCCAACTATACTCACAACAGAGGTTTAAAATCTTCTGCCCTGTTTAGTTTAAGTTACCACTTGACGGATGTGATGTGTAGCTATTGGTTATACTTCCTGTGTACACGCTCACAGTAGACGTTGCCCCTTCTGGACAACAATGGAAACGCCATCGTATTACCTGGTCCGGGGTCAGCTTCAGCGTCTCCTCTCTGCGCTATTTCCACTATAAACTCGTACTGGAACCGATCGGAGACCGGTTCGAATAAAACGACACAGCGCTATGATTGGTCGGTGGTTTGTTATTGCACTAGTAGAAGGCGTACGGGCAAATACCATGAAAAAATACGGATCTTAAAATACGTAACGGTGAGAATTGACAGGCTCTACAATCTCTACAGTTATGCGTGTATGTATACGCAGAATCTTATGAAAACACAAGTTCATGTGGATCAGTTTCCTGGCCGAGGAGTCAGCCCCTGGTATGTTGTTATGGTTCAGATCGCAGCTGGCCGCAGGGAAACACAGCATTCCCAAATAGTTGCTTTACTGAAATATCATACTATCTCGTATGCAATAAGATTGACATTGCAAACACGATTACACTTGAAATATATATATATATATATATATATATATATATATATATATATATATATATATATATATATATATATATATATATATATATATATATATATATATATATAATATATATATATATATACACAGAGAGAGAGATAGACAGAGAGTGAGAGAGAGAGAGAGAGAGAGGGGGGAGGTGAGAGAGAGAGAGAGAGAGAGAGAGAGAGAGAGAGAGAGAGAGAGAGAGAGAGAGAGAGAGAGAGAGAGAGAGAGAGAGAGAGAGAGAGAGAGAGAGAATTTGCTGCACTAGTTGCTGGGCGTGTATGGAGCTGCTGCTTTCCTACCGTGTGTCGTGAAACGACGACAATAATTTCACACTGCAGCAGATTCACATCCAGTGGGGTTTCTATCGGTTGGACTTGTTCGACGCCCAGCTCGCTGTTGAATGCTGGTAAGTTTGATAAACTTTACAAGTTTATTTCCGAGAAACTTTTCCTACTTAATATTACTTAAAACAGGATTGCAGCTGGTGGTAATCAGTATGGGTATACCTATGTATAATAAACAATAGAAACATTTTTAACAGCCCTGGTCTACACGAGTATCCTCGGACATGGACGTCATTCAGCCCCCAAGCTGTCTCAATGATTCGTTTCACTCGGATGAAACTAAATGCCTCAACTACTACGGGATGCTTTCCCTTCACGAGGTGTTCCAGATAGTTGGCTCTCAACTGACAGTGCAGGACATTGAGGTGCTGTCGTTTTTGCTGGACGAAGCGTTTTGTGCACAACACCCCCTTGATCCAGCAGCGTGGAGAGTCAAGCCCTGCACGGAAGAAGACCCAACTGACCCGGGCGTGCCCCCTACTGCTGCGCTCCTCAGTGCGTGGAGGAGGTTGAAACCTCAGGTGTAACCCAGGGTATACGGCCTTCCTGCACACCCCTAAAAGCGGCCTGAATCTGCTGCTGCAGCTGGAGAGACGAGGTTACCTCAGTGAAGGAAACCTGGAGCCCTTGCTCCAGCTCCTGAGAGTCCTCACTCGTCACGATCTCTTGCCCTTAGTTTCACGCAAGAAAAGGAGGACAGGTGAGAAGCTTTTTATTGGCAATGTCACAATACATAATCTGATCACTTAACTTGATTTAAATGTCTTACAGATGAGGCATACAAGTGTGTAAATGTATATGGTATGAAGTATGTTCAATCAAGGTGTGAAAAACAGTCTTTATGGAAATACAGGGAATAAAACATAACTTATCTAGTACAAGTTAGAAATAATTCAAATTTGGCCTCCATTTTGACTATTTGGAAACTGATATTGAATATCTATTGGAGAAAATAGGTAGCCTTTAAAAAAAAAAAAGTTTGCATATTGATATTGGAGCGACCAGATTTTGATCATATTTCTTTTCTCATTAAGTGTCTACAGAACGAATAGTTCCCTACTTTGCAACAGAGAATAAAAGGATGCCTGTGTCAACAATTTCGCACAGGAGAAATGGTGAGTCATCACACATTCCAGGATGGATGTTGTTTTTTAATACTCATTATAAATCCTTTCAAGGAATGACATTCCAGCATTGGGAGTTCAATACATTTTATTTTATTAATTGGTCAATTCAATACGTTTTTAATTGACTTAATTGTAACTCTTTGAAGACGCAATTTATTAATATATATATATATAATAGTTTCATGATAATGTCCTCGAAATCCTTTAATATTGTAGTTTTCATCTTCACCACAAGGGTGTCATACAAGAATGTGGTCTGGAGACGGCCTACAGAAACATAAATGAATACCATAACACCGACAACAAAAACATAAAAGAGGACTTGACATTGACGTGGCTGGATTTCCTTGATTTAAGTCCCAGCCTTGTCCTTCCAGATACTAGCAGCACTCCCCTGCCTGGGGACCCTGCCTACAGGAGGAGGAGGAGACAGAAGAGGGGTTACGGTTGGAGCCGCAGGCCCAAGAGGTCCGACCGGCCGGGCCCGCCAGCAGCTACCGCCAACAGACACAGTCGGTGAGTGCACCTTTTTTATTATCTCTACCAGGGCTCCCCACCTATAACCTGCCTCTCTCTTCATCTTCATTTTCCCACCATAAACTCTCCCCATCGCTTATACGACCCAGTACTCTTTTTATGCATATTTTTACCAACTCCATCAACTTTTCGTCTCAAACATCCATGGTTCTTCACAGCGTTGTAGTCAGATCCCCATCTGTTATGCAAACTAACGTCCATGCATCGAGTGTAAGCCCTGTTCGACCTTTTGAGGTAATTATGGGTGTCTAACTAATCCAGTTTTTTCTCATTTTTTTAAAAATATTTTCTACAAGGATAGCTTAGGGAGTAACAAAGGAGGCAAAAATGTGAACTACCACCTAAGGCAAAATAAAAAAAAATTACTGTTTAACGTCCCCGCCCGCTTCCATTTTGGACGCCGCCTCCTTTTTTTTCTTTTTTTTAAACATCGTTTTTATTGCTAAAAAAAAGTCAAATACAGACTGAATAAATGAATTAATATCTAAAGTATGTTGTATTTGTTTATTTTTGTCAACATTTGAGATGTACAATAGTTAAGGCCAGAAGGAACGACAAAAGCAGGCAACACTCTTGGGGAAATAGCATGAAAAACATCTTTGGGGGAAAAAAAAAGAAAAAAAAAAAGGGCCTCCTCCTTCCTTTTTTGAAAAAGGCAGGACGCTAAAAATGTTTTTTTTTGTGTGTGCTGGCCTCTCAGAAAGGTCCTATTTGAAATGCATTAAAAAATGCAACTAAAGCCCTTTAACAATATATAGCTTTACATTTTATTAAATAATATTTCGAAACAAATAAACCATTGTTTTAATTTGTTTAATCAATTTAATCACATCCTACAACTGATTTATTCAGCAAAAATACAAAATGATGGGTTATAATACCTCTCTGTTCGTATACAATAATCTTTCTACCGTTGCCCTCAGAACCCCCTCCCACTCATGCCACCCAGCAAACCGAACCAGGCTAGTTCACTTCACACAGCTGCAAAGACAGTAGAGTGACAGAACACGTTGACTTTTTAGAATTCTGGAAGTCTCCCGCCTACTAGCTGGGAAGGGCTCAATCTTACACATCGCGACTTTAATGACAATTATAGTCAAGCTCTGTATGTTATTACAGAGTTGCCATAAATATTTTTCTTAGCCATGTAATGATATTCCATCAGCGATCATACTATTAAGCTAAATGTTTATAGAAGCAAAAAACAACACATGAAAAAACATGGTTGTTGATTGATTGTGGTGCAACACAATCAATCAACAAGCATGTGTTTTCATGTGTTGTTTTTTTTTCATGTGTTTTCATGTGTTTTTTTTTTTTCATGTGTTGTTTTTTTCCTTGCAATTACTTGCAAGGGAAAATATGACTGAACCTGCAGGACCGTTTCAACGCTGATCAGTTATGCCCCCAGAATTCATTGATTTGCTCCAGATGTATGACGCCAATGAGCTCAGGTCTATTTTTAAGGTATTGACCAGAAGGCTGGTTTTCAAAACTGTTCACGGAATTGAAAGGAATAGTCAAATGTTTCAAGAAGATTACATTGAAACATTTAACCCAATTCAAGTTGAATGACTACAGAGACTTGGGGGGGGGGGGGGGGGGGGGTTCTTGCGGTACTTGACAAACTTAAAACAAACAAAACAACAGAATAGTAGAATGCAATACATGAATGCCAGACAGGACATAACAAACATCACAAAATAAAGTGAAGCGTCCATTCGAAAGAGCTGCTTTTGTTGACCGAAGGGGAGGTGGCTGGCTGACCCCTATATCCCCACCCATTTTCTCACATACCCAGCTATTTGTTTATGTCTCAACATGTTTTGATGAGGGGGTTCTCTCCCTGCCTGTATGTCCTCTGCTCCCTTCCTCTCAGCTCATTCCACCTCTTTCTCTCCCCCCCTAAAGCATTACCTTCAGCTGCAGTGGTTAAGAGCCCAATCTGGTACGCAGTCTGCTCTCGTTTTCCCCCTCCAGTAACAGACTTGCCTGCTCCATTCAGCACCTGAAACAGCCCGTGATGGGCTCTATTCCTGCTAAACCTTAATGACATGGCGATGATATCAGCCTGAACAAGTGATCATTAGGATCGGAAAAAAACTCAAGTCCATTTCCTGAGTTTTTTCCTGCCTTTCTTATGCCTGAACAATT
>OLKM01001955.1:46721-56721 GCA_900291075.1 Melanogrammus aeglefinus
GGAAACTTCTAATGTCGTTTTTTTCAGTGCATTGCTCTGCTGTCCGCTGAAGCGTGAAGTGCTCTGTAACCCTAACGAAATGACTGCCGCTGTGCTGCTGTCATTCCGTTATTTTTATATTTATATATTTATTTAGTATTCCGCCACTATCTTTGCACCCCATGCCGCTCCAATAGGGAACGGAGAAGGCGCTCTATAAATGCATTTAGTCACATGAAGGGCGAGTGTTTATCTCAAGAGGGGCTCTAGCTGTTTTCAAGACGTCTCACAGTATAAACTTGCTGCTGTCCTTGTGCTTTGTTCAACGTCTCTCCGGATCCTTCTTGGAGGTGGAATCAATGTATTGCCAAATTGAGCCCTTCCTCTGGGACACTCTGTTCCCCTGCCTGTGTGACAAGGGCGATGCTCTGTTTGTCCTTCTGTAGATGCATTGGCCTCCCATTAGAGGGGGATTCAGTCCTGCTATGTTAATGAGGAGTTTGACAGTCCGTGTGTGTAGGAACATATTGTGTTGTATGCTTAAGGTAGCTCTTAACTTGTTATATGCAAGGGGCCTGTCAAGCTCCACTTTCTTTATTTGCCCATGGACTTGTAAATATTTGGTTTAAATTCTTCAACCCTTGTGTTTTTAGTTCAATCAAACTGTTCTTTGCTCTTTGCTTTCTTACATTGCCACAAAGATAATCTATTGCAAACGTCTCCTGCCTTCACTTATTTTCTTTCTTTAAATTGGTTATAATCCAATTAATGATCCTACAATGTATTCTTAAGAGTGTTTGTTTGTTTTTGCTCGATATCAAACTTTAATTAGTGCTAGTCTTTCTGCCTGGGAGGTTCACTGAAGTCCACAGTATCTGCTCTCCATTCCGTTAAATGTGAAGAGATGCAGAATAAAGGGCCTAAGTCCTTATTTCCATTTCATTTCGACTATTCGCAAGTTATTCCCTCATGTTCTTTCCTCCTCCCTCTTACTCTTTACAAATATATCCAAAACAAGCAAATGTAAGGTTACACTGTTAACTATAATTCTTCTACATTTTGACTAGCAGAAATCCACTTGGATTTTATGATCCATACTTGAACTTGCTTTATTTAGTACCAGAACATTTCCTGCAATTAAACCAATTGCTTTGTTTTTTTTGTTGTGTTTTTTTTACATATTCCATGGTCATAGTCTTTGCTTTCTGTGTTGAATGTTTCTATAAATATCAGATATTTGGGAGCATGAAACGCAGTTTTAGCTGAAAACAATAATGCCCATTGCAAGAAGACATGAGGCTGTTCCCTGAGATCACACCACTGGACGTGTACGTACCATCCCAATGGTGAAGGGGTTGTAGGGTTTGGGGGGGGGGGTCTTTGTTTCAGCTCAAAAGTCGCCTGCTCCAGGTGTCCGCTGCGAGCTCTGGGATAATGACATGAGACGAGGGATCGAGTGGGTTGCTCTTGCTCAGTACAGTATGTATCGTCTGATGATCCTTCTCTGTGCTTTGTTGTGCTGTTGCATGAACGCCAATCCTTTTACTGTGGAGCTCAAAGGGCCATTTGTTTTGGGATCCTAATTACAGTTTAGTGCGACTTTAATTTTTTTATCCGTTTTTTTTGAACAGAAACGTACCGAAAAATACAATATAATTTTAAAACATATTGCCCTTATTACCCACATCCACACCACTGTTTGAATCTCCTCTGCCTTTCCTCAGTTGTTCTGAGCCTGAAACCTCAATCCTTGAATCCTGCCAGTCTTAAAAATCTGGTAATTGAATAAAAGAACTCTTAACACAGTGCTCTGGTGAATGTTCAGCTTCTCCAGTTCTGAATGATCCACTACCCAATCCTACCCTACCGCTCTGCAAACCCTACTGTCTGCACTCCTCAACACGCGCTCTCCACTGGCTGCTCTCCAAGAGTTCCCACTAGCTCCCCCAGTCAGTCCGCCGACACAGTGTCACAATCAGAACCCTTCCACCTTCCTAATGCAGACCCTGCTCGACGCAGTCCATTCATGTACACCAACTTCAACAAGCCAATCTGGCAAACTCTTCCTTTATGTCCCTCTTTCCCTTTGTGTTCTGACCTGTGACCACGTCCTTGACCTTCACCAACTGCTCAAACATCTATTACTCTTCTTCCAACTCCCTCTTCCTCCTTCCACATCCTCTGCCTCTCTCTCGTCTTGTATCGCCCTGCCTGCTCCACCTCTCACTGCATCGTCAACTCATCCGCTCTTCTCATCGACTCATTCCACCCTCCCTCCCCCTCGCCAGCGACGCCCTCCTCTCCCCCCCCCACCATAGCTGACGTGCGGCTGCGGGTGCGCGCCGAGTTCCTGGAGCACGACGCGGCGCTGCGCAGCGGCGTTTCGTCGGACAAGCCCCACCGGTTGGAGCGGCAGTTTGAGTTGTTCGGCCGCGCCAACTCCCTGCTGGGCGCCCGCGGCCTGGACTCGGTGAGCTGCCACATCAAGTTCACGGAGTGGGAGAAACTGCAGGACTTCTGGACGGACTATCTGAGCGGGGTGCTGCTGGAGACCCTGAAGGGCGTGTTCATCAACGACGCCATGCGGCAGGCGGCGGGCCGGGAGGGCGTGCGGCTGCTGATCAACGTGGACCAGGACGACTACGAGGAGGGCTGCCGGGTCCTGGCGGCTGGCCGGAGGAGGTTGGGGATGCCCTCCGTCAGCGGTGGGTAGATGCAGAGGGGAGTGGGTGTGGGCTGTGCAATAATGATCTATGTCGTTGTTTATGAACAAACATGGTTTAACAAAGTGCTTTATAAATGAAGTTTGTTATTCTATCCTATATCCTAAAAAATAGTTTTCACACTCTTTAAACTTCAGTATGGAGTGGATATGGTAACCACCGTCCTCATTGGTTTACGGTTTGAATACAATACAAGAATGAACCACTAGATGGCAGACCTTTGCAAGATGTTGTTGCTTAACATAATAACGGATCACTGTTATCAAATGTAGCCTAAACCAGTAATGGGTTTTTCTTTCTTTTCAGGAGCTGCATCTTAAGACGCATGTATAAATGGTGAAGATGAATGAGTTCATTATCTTTTGTTCCCAGTACATAACAAAGAATCATTCAGCAGCTATGCACCAGCACCAAGGGAATCCCCTTCTCCTTGATGCCATTACAAAGGCATCAGGAGACAAGCTGGCCGACCAGAGGGCATACGTTCTAGGTGCTCGCAAACTGTCATGCAAGAAAAAAAACAAACAGAATATGGCCGATGTAGCCGCTGTTGGTTTGGGTGTAGTCTATTAAAGTTAAGAGTTTTGTGTATTTGACAGCAAGTAAAAGGAAACCAATTGAAACACATCTACCTCTCAAAAATACCTGACCAATGTCAAGGATGTTGTTTATTTATGTGAATTTATTTTATGTGAATTTATCTTATGTGACCTCATCTTCTTGGGCTGAGGGATTTGTTTTAGGTGATTTCTAGGGGAGGGAACGGCTCTTGAACCTGATCTGTGATTCTGGACAGCTCTGGTTCACACACAGACACCCTATTCAACCAGGCGCTCTGTGTGTCCCGTGTGTCATGATAACCCAGCTTGATGTTTTGAGTTGCCGAGTGCATGGGCAGGTGCCAGTAGATGACAGTGGTGATTAGGGCTGGCCCTTGGCGGACCGTGGAAGATTCATCATCGCACTCTTGTCAGTGCTAAGCGGAATGACAAAATGGCGCCTTGTATGTATCCGAATCTCCAGCCCTGGCCGCCGCCTGCCAGTTGCTCTCTCTCAGACAGCAAATGCACAGGACCGTGCGTTGGCGTCAATGGCAGTGATGTTGGGAGATCAAAATCCAAAGTGCACATCCCAGCTCCACTCAGCTCCAATATGTTGGCCCAGTAGATGGGCTTCCAGACAGCTGTCTAGTCACCCTGCTGGAACTAATGCCTGGACTTCACTCATAGAGTACCCGATCAATAGGGGCCCCCCCAAGTCCCTCCATACAAGCAAGACTTAAGCACATAGACTTCTTGCCAGTGTCTCAAGCTAAGGGCACTGCTAGCCAGCACAAAGTACAAACGTAGAGAGTGGCAAGGGACAGCCACGTTCATATTTATGTTTTCGTCATTCTGATTTCTTTGTGTACATTTATATTCATAGGTGAAAATGTGAAAAAAAAAAATGGGGAAAAAAGTCAGCGGGAATGTTTTGTTGAAGAAAGGGAGTTTTTACTCTGAGCATGTCCTTTTTTGGGGGGGATATATATTAACATTGAATTAAATTGTGTCATAACTGTCCTTACAATTATTTTATATCAGTATGGAATTGTAAATTAATCAGAAGATAATAAATATAAATACTTTAGATAACATCAAATGAACACCCTGTGATAATTCAACTACTGAAACTGTTTTGGGAAATAGTCTAAATGTATGGCAGCTAATGATGCTATAATCATTATGGGAAGATTATAACAACCAGTACACATTCTAAATATTTACAGTAGCCTATTTCATTTTATTTGATCAACCTTTTACCCCTGTATCTTGTATCTGGCGCCTGAAGATTTAATTTAAAGCTAATAAGAGTCCTGTAAACTTACTCAAGTTCTCAAGCCAATATGCGTTTTCATGCATCTTGGCTTATGCACAGTTCCAACATTTACTAATAAGACTGCTGCTCTTCATTGTTTTTGGGTGATTAAAAGGCCCGAATAATCTCAGTTGCCTGTCTAAACACTCCAATTTAATTACTTAATTGGCGACAACGTTGTCTTGTATTCCACATCAGTCGTCATCCAGCTGTAATCAGCACCACGGACAGCGGGCGCAGTCCGTGGTGCTGATTATCCAAAACGCACTGTGCCTAAACGCTGCATTAGATAACTGCATCAGAGCTACAGAAGCTTTTCACCTTTGTTAAAGGATTCAATAGTTAAATAGTTGCAAACGTAGCCATTGACTATAATTTGACCATATTTATTCAACATTTAAAAAAAGTTGTGGGCTACTAAACTCAACATTTTATTTGAAAATGTTCAGTTCTATCCCATAAAGCGTTGCTCTAGTCCAACTTTGTACTTCACAAAGAAATGAATAGCTTTCATCATGAACACCCACAATCAGGCAATGCTTCTAAGACTTGTTTCTAAGTCGAATAGCCTACATGATGCATTCATGATAAAACAATGTATCGAGTTGTGTGGCTGTGCAGTGATGTGACAAATATTTTTTAGTTTAGATAAAAGTTGTTTAGTCCAGGTATGACTTATATTGATCACAGACCACATCAAACAGAAGGAAAAAGGCTTGTAGACGGTGAAGAAGCCTATGATAACCGGTAACCTGTATATGGTCCATGGGTACGTCGTCAGGAAGGCCATGCTCCCAGACATGTGGTTTCATACCGTAGTCCTCACGTTCTCCACGGATGAGGCAGGGTCCGAGAGATGTAGGCTGCCTGCATTACAGGTAGACGCATCAAGTTGTAGTAAAATATTACTAAAACAATATTGCCACATTAGGTTCAATGTGCAGCAAGGGAAACCATATCTGAACATGGGCAAGATTTTGGTGCATTTAGGCTGAGTTTGCATCCCTTAGTTGTGTATGTTGAAGCCTAGCTATGCCGGTGTTAAACGAGTCTGTGGAGCTGGTTAAAAAGGTATTTGATTTTAACGTTCGGTAATGGTAGTCTATATTTTGTAGTGCGCAACACATCTGCGTTTTCGTGCATGGGGAATGGGAATTGGAAATAATTAATTAATAGCTATAGGAAATAATCCCATGATTTATTTCTAAAAATAAAAATGGGGTGACACTTTGGTAAGGAGATATTCAAACAATGTGAAACTGCCCTTTGTTTCGAGTTGTCCAAGCACCGCTGATGTCCTTGTAAATTGTAAATCTTGACTGCTTTCCTTGAAGCATGTTTTTCATCGAGGTCAAGTAAAAGTTGTAATGAAAGGACATAGGATGTAATGTGTTTTACTATTCAACCAGAGCCACAGTGTGTCTAGCGGTGTATATATTCCCAGTAGATGGAGAAAAGTCTTGTTGGGTTCTGTATAGGAATAGGGTGAGGGTTGAATAATGTAGCCAGATCCCACATTGTACCCACTTTGCTTTGCATACACCTATTTAATCTGGTCCGAGAGTCTCTGAATGCAAGCCTGACCACCTTAGGATGTGGTCTTACTCATCGGATGTTCTGATCTAGGACTGTGCGACTAACTGTAACCTTTGCCACCAGATTGTTCTGGAACCCTTGGTATGCAACGCAAATAATGTCAGTTAGATATATAGCTAAACTAACCCCAAACTCATCTACATTATCCGGAATACCAACTGAGTTCCAATAATATTTTAACTATGTAGCTAGCTATAATGTTAAAGTTTTAATATGTAACATTTCAACTAGCTTGTAACTTGAGCGTACCCAGACATATCTCTAGTCAATGCGGATTTCAATAATGTTGTCAATAAAATCACATACTGCAAAAGGTATATTCTACAATAAAAAAAATGCTGGCTAGCCCGGACCTCACTCTTTCTTAACAAGAATGTCCTGCAGTGGGGGCATGTCTCATCTTACTATCAACACTCCAGAACCCCTATCACTCACACCACCAACACAGCCCAGCTACGCTGAGTTTGTCAGCTGCCTTGAAAAGTCCCAAGCAAGTTAGGGTGAACAGAACCCTGTTGAGGTTTTTCTTGATTCTGAAAGTCAGGGCTCAATCTTACACATGGCGACTTTAACTAAGTTATTTTTGCCCATGTACTAACTGATATCACACAACATTTTGTTAGCTAACGTTAGCCCAGTCAGCGCACCACCATCTGGCCTGCTGACTGCCGAAATACAAAAGTTAGGCTACATTTACCTAAATTGAAGGTGTATCTATTCTTCTTTTTAGTACAAATCAATTCCTTTTGCTTCATGTGTGTGTTTCGCTTTTCTGAAAGTTAAGGCTACACAAATTCAGCCGGATTTGGTCAAAGAAAAATATCATAGCAGACTATCTTTCAGTGTCGTGGGTGATTATGAACGTCGGGTGGTCTTATTGGGCTGTCGAACTACGTTTTGTTTGATATGATCAACCACTTGTCATTTGGCATCTTGGACGCCTAACATCATCCCGAGAAATAACATGTCTGACGTTGACCAATAGGATGTAAATATGGTGAGTAGAAAGAGAACAGAACAACAGAACCATGGGTGTTGCAAAGGTGTTGCGGTTTCACACCGGTCGATGTTCTTCTGAGCAACGCCCGACCGGTAGCACCATATATATTTATTTATATATATAAATAAAGCATTCACAGCCCGAATCCTTCCGTGCCTGAATTGAAGCCAGCAGATTTAACATTTTTTTTATCTTAATTTCTAAAGTGGATGAATTCTTTAAATCAAATGTTATTTTGTCACTCCAGACATGGTTGATAATTTCTCGCCAATCCTCCCTGAACTTGTGCTAGGTCGTAAAAGAATGGTCTATGTTCTAAAATGGACGATTGGTCAGTTGAATTGGAGTAAAAACTGTAGTGAAAACAGGCAGCCCTGTGATTTGAATGGTCTCCGTCTGATCCGTGCCCGCCTGGATGCTGCAGACTAGATTATTTAGTTAACATTTGTGTTATTAAATATGCAGAGCTAAAAGTAAAAATTCGAAATTTACCAACTATATATATATATATATATATATATATATATATATATATATATATATATATATATATATATATATATTGAGATTGCCTGAGCCTAGGTATTGTGGACAATTAAGCAAATAAAAAGAGGGAATACATTTTCATTAGAACATCCCGATAACTTATTTAACCAGATCATAGTGCTTTTAACTTGATTGCTGTCATGCACAGTTACATCATTTCGGCCAGTGTACTTGAAATGGAAAAGGTAGACTTGACATGATGCAGCCCTAGTTGTGCATCTTCAAAGGCTTCAGGTTCAAAAATCCTTGGTACCTTAGCATCTGTTTGTTGTTGGCTAACGCATCAATGTTTAAAATAATAGCCTATTCTTTCCAACCGTTTCACGTTTTTGCTAACCGGAGTTAACGAGCAGCTTTTTATTACAGAGAACAGCACGGGCGCCAAGCCCCCGGAGATAAACATGATAGGGCCGGTTCAGAGCTGCTCCCGGTACGCGTTGTTAGACCAGGAGCCAGTTGGCCCCAGGCCTGCCTTGGGGAATGTGAGATTATTTTTGAAAATCAAGTTCTCTCCATAGCCAGCCTCGGAGCGAGTGCAGATTTGCCCCAAATGGGCCTGGGCAACCTCTCTCACAAGTCTGCAGAAACTAACGGGTCCAACTTCAGGAGTCCTCCGATGATGATCCCCCTGCCTGCGAACCACCTCGACTCCACGCTTACATCCCCCTGCTGTTATAAACGGCGATGACGGAGAGGTGCATCCGAGGTGTTCCGCCGCTTCACACTCCCAGCTCGGCAACACAGTTAGATCCAAACTGTGGTCTCCAATCAAAGGCGTCTCTCCCCAGGCGGACAGGATGCTGCTGCCTGCTGCCGACTCCCATGGGTGTCTAATCACCGCAGGTCCCCCCCATTACAACACTCCGAGTCGGGTGTCACCATCAAACAACCAGACCTTAAACGACCGGGGAAGTTCTGTGGTGCGGCGCCCCCGGTTCTCAGCCCATTGATGGTTCCTTGTCCCCTGTGGTGCGTGTGCAGCTGCAGCCAGAATCACTGTGACTGATCATCTGCTGCCTGCTGGCGTGCCACCCTGCTCCTTCTGACCAACGCCGCCTCCTCCGTGATCTTCCAGTCGGACGGAGCGCCTCGTTGTGGGACCCGCCCCCCCCCCCCCCCTCCCCCCCTCCCACCCCCCCCCGCCGCTGGCCGCCACCTCCCCCACCCCAAAGGAGGTGAACCCAGCAGCCGTTGCAGAGACACGTTGTATCTTTGTGAAGAGATCTGTGAGTCTGGTGGCGGCCGTCTCTCTGTTGACCCTCAGGGCCCCCTGACTCCCTCATCACTCCTGCCACCAGGACTGCCACCTCCCTCTTCCCCACCATCACCACCTCACATCCTCTCACCCCTCCCCCCTCCCACAGCAGCCCCTCCCTGTCCAATCGTCTCCGCTGGCGCCTCACGGATCCACATCCAGGTCAAGGATTCCTTGGATGGGGTCAGGGAGCTGGTTGCCATGGCGATGAGGGGTCGGGCTGCGCAGGACAGTCGCAACGTGAAGGAGTTGAGCCCGTGCCGCCATCCTGCAATGTGCTGCTGACCTGACGGCCTGGAGGAGACAAGCAGGAGAGAAATGGCCGCTGCCTGCTTTGTACATGGCTTCAACATAGCAACCAAAGGAAAACATGTACTTAACAAATAATAAATATAGTGATATTTGAACTATATTTTTTTGTAACTATGCAGGGCATTGTTGGTGAGATAAAGTTTTAAATATAGTCAAAATAAACAAAATAATAAAATTGAAAACAAATAATGAATGTTTTAGGTGCAACTGGGAGTGAACAGTTATTGTACGGGAGATGAATGTTGACTGAGATTGGCTAAACAATTGACCGGCAAGAAAAGCATGAGGTCCGGCCCTCCATGGTGCGGAGGTGATGAACAGAGGGCTAATGTGATGTTAGTTTGTGTGTGGCAGGACATTGGCCATCACCCTCCTGTAGACTTCATATGAGGACCACTTCCACTGTCCCCAGGTGTTCCTTGCACCTCCTTGATTGGATGGAGAGTCGAGTCATCATGGCGTTGTCCACAGCCTAAATCAGCCCCCCCTATCAAAACGTGCCATATAAAGCTGATGGACACTAAAGCCTTCTGCCGTCCACCGTTATTGTATGTACACCTGCAGCATATGGTACATTACTCTGATAGAGTACATTGTAAGGGTTTTTATTGAGAAAAGACAATTTGATTATAGTTCAGGTTCTTCTAAAGAAAATAAAATAAAAATTGTTTTTCACATTTGCGGCTATACGAGGTGTAAGCACAAAAGAGGGTTTGATGGTCCAGTAGGGCT